>CAUYSK010037480.1:0-207248 GCA_963575035.1 Avahi laniger
TATTTATTTATTTTTAGTTCAGGATATTATGAAGGTACAAAATTTTGGTTACATTTTATGACTTTGCCTCACCCAAGTGAGAATTAGAGGCATGCCCTTCCCCTCTACAATGCTCACCGCGTCCATTAGTTGTGAGTTTACGCCCTCCCACCAATCCCCTAATCCCTGGAGAATATTACCACCACATGAACACCATAGTGTTGATCAGTTAGTGCCAATTTGATGGCGAGCACATGTGGAGCCTATTCTTCCATTCTTGTGATACCTCACTTTGGAGGATGGGCTCAAGCTCTATCCAGGAAAATATAAGAGGTGCTAGATCACCATCGTTTCTTATAATTGAGTAATATTCCATTGTATACATATACCAAATTTTAATAATCCACTCATGTGTTGACGGGCACTTGGGTTGTTTCCACATCCTTGCAATAGTGAATTGTGCTGCCATAAACATTTGGGTGCAGATGTCTTTATTATAGAATGTCTTTCGCTCTTTTGGGTAGATGCCTAATAGCGCTATTGCTGGATCAAATGATATTTCTATTTTTAACTCTTTGAGGTATCTCCAAATTCTTTTTCCACAGAGAGACAGAATAGAACACTATTCAGCATAAAAATAGAAAGAAATCTTGTCATTTGAAACAACATGAATGAACTTGGAGAACATTATGTTAAGGGAAATAAGCCAGGCACAGAAAGACAAATACTGAATGACCTCACTTATATGCAGAATCAAAAAAAGGAATTCATAGAAGCAGAGAGTAGAATGGTGGTTATCAGGGGCATGGGAGGAGGCTGTTGGGCAGATGTTGGTCAAAGGACACAAATTTTCAGTTAGATAGGAGGAATAAGTTCAAGAGATCCATTGTACAGGATGGTGAGTGTAGTTAATAACAATGTATTGTATAACTGAAAATTGCTGAGAGTAGATTTTATGTGTCCTTACTAAAAAAATAAATAAATAAATGATAAATACGTGAGGTAATGCATTTGTTGATCAGCTAGATTTAGCCATTCCACAATATATACATATTTCAAATCATCATTTTGTATATCATAAATATATAATTTGTTTCCAATGAAAAAATAAATTAAGAAAGAAAAGGGGAAAATATGATACTATTTTAATAAGAAATAAATAGAACATCTAGAAGTAAAAGAATAGTTGAAATAAAAATCAAATAGAGTTGAAGAAAATGTCAGTGAAGTAGAAAATAGATGTGAATTTAGCATGTATACATAAAGAGAAGGCAAATATGAAAAATATGTGGCAATATATAGGGATGTATTAGTTTCCTGAGGCTACCATAACAAATTACCACACACTGAATGGCTCAAAAGAACCAGAAATTTCCCTTATAGTTCTGGAGGCCATAAGTCCAAAATCAGAGTGTCAGCAGGGCCATGCTCACTCCAATGGCTCTAGGGAAGAGTCCTTCCTTGCCTCTTCCAGCTTCTGGTGATTCCAGGCATTCTTTGACTTATGGTTGTCTAACTACCATATCTATCTCCATTTTCACATGGCCTTCTCCTCTTCTCCCTGTTGATCTCTCCTCTGTGAGTGTCTTATAATGACCCTGGTCATTAGATTTAGGGCACAGCAAGATAATTAAGGATGATCTCATCTAGAGATCCTTAACTTAAATACATCTGCAAAGGCCCTTTTCCAAATAAGGTCATAGTCACAGGTTCTGGGGATTGGGATGTGGACATGTCTTTTGGAAGGGGATCCAACATTCATCCTATTACAAGGGAATACAAAAATAAGTTCTAAATTGTTTTTTCTTTAGTATGAAAATTATCAGGAGTTAATATTTATTAGTTAATATAGCTTCAGCTATTTAAAAGCAAAAGTTCAGAAAATGCAAACAGAAATTGAAATATCACAAAATAGAAAGTTTTCACTCATTTAGTCTAAGCCAAAGCAAGCTTAGAAAAAAAATTTAGAACATTTATCCAGAATATGGATTTAGAGATTTTTGAAAATCATCACAAACTCCTACCACATGAGTTTTGGGCTGCAGAATATTCTTCCAAATATTATCTGACACATGAACAAGTGGAACATACCAGTAACTATTAGATCAAAGAGAAAGCAAAAAAATGTGTCACAGCTAGAAAATAACAAATAAAACACTGGCCATTGAAGTCCAGGAGATTTTGACTAGACTAATTTATTTTAATAGGAGTTAAAAACAGGAAGAATTAAGAAAATGAGGAAGAGGAAATATATGAAATGATAAATGCTTAGAATTTTCCCGAATTGAAGGAAATATGAATGTGTCGATTCAAGAGGAACAAGTCCTAAGAAATGTGCACCTATAGATATCATAGTGGAAAACTTCTGAATCCCCAAAATAACAAAGAATATCTTAAAAGCAACCAGAGAGCAAAAAGTGTTCTAATTTCAAAGCAATAAAAATTATATTGAAGGAAAAGTATTAAGCAATATTAGAAGCTAGAAGACATTGGAATAACATCTTTAAACTAGTACAAAAAATAAATGCTAATCTATATCCAAAGTAGAACTAAAAATGCCATTTCAGAAAAAGTCAGCAGGCTTATAACTGAGGAGTTCTTTTTCTAATATATACTAAAGGGTGTATACATAAACCAAATAAATAAGGACGAAAACAACAAATGAAGAATGCTTTCCTATGTAAACAGAATAGCAGGCAATGAATTAATAAACATGTGGGTAAATCCAATCAAGCATTCTCTGTATGAAACAAAAATATATATAATGACTAATTGGGATTATAAAATCAAGATGAAAAATTTTTTTAAAAACTTTATATAAAAACTTTTTTCATCATAAATCTTGGATGAAGAGAGATCTGCCTAGGATTAATATTTTCCAACAATAAGTCTACATTTTTCTTGGCCCTGTTCACTGGTCTCTTAACTGGTATTTCATTATCCTACCTACACTGGACTGGAGGATAGGCTAGTGTACATAATTGCCAGCCATTTTCAGCCAGATCGTAGGTGCAGAAAAGGCAGAATATTAGACTAATCTTGGACCTGTTAAGAAAGTGCAATGGTAAGATAATGGCAAAAAATGCATTATGGAGATTGCTGATGAGTGATTAAGATGTTAAAGCATGCATCTGAATGTGAATATGGAAAGATGATAGTAGGGATCAGGTGCTGCTGAGATGTATTGAAGAAGTAAATTAGTCAAATAGGGCTCAATGAGGCCTAAGAATAAAGGTAATAGGATTTGTTATAGGTATATTAAATTTAAGATTTAAGTACTAGGGTTTTTCTGAGGAATGATGAAGTTCAGGAAATCTTCCTCCATTGAAGTCAGTAGTTGAAGTAACAGTGAGTTGAAGATCACTAGAGAGAAGGAAGATTAAATACCTGAAAGTGTAAAGATTTGATAGGTAGACATTGGAATCACCCATGATAACAGTTGGATGTGGGATGAAGAGGGCAAAAGTGAGGCAGGTGTCAAAGTCTTTAATAAATAAGACAGATTTATTAAAATGACAGTAAATGACAGCACAGCAGATGGTATGCTTGTCAAAAGGAAAAAGGTGTTACTTGGTATTTGGGGAAGTCAATCCTGAAAATAGTAGTGGAATATGCCATGTTCTCTGAGATACACGAGATAGCGGAGCATAAGCAGTACACCATGAGAAGATATCAGAGAATATTTGAGTTTTTGAAGCAGCTTACTCAGTTGTAAGACAGGGAAGTGGATGGCATATTCTGTGAATGGGGTGAGAATTTGGAGGCATTTCTCCATAACCAATGACTTAGAGAAAAAAAGCCTTGGAGGTACAGACAAAGTGAAAAAGGCATCCAGGGGAAAAAAAGCATCATGTGCACAAAAGTCTTGAGCCAGACAGATAACATGAATGGCTGATATTTTGCATTGTGACCAAGGATTGTAAGCATATGAAGCATGTTGGGGTTGGCTATTTTAGTAAGTTTCCAAAAGCATTATTCTCAGCAGTTTAACGGTAGAAAGGGACAGTAACAGCCTCCAGGTCATGAGATCAGATATTGCAGCTTTATCACATGAGAATTACCAGAAATTTCCTCCAGGTTATGACACCAGGTTTTCAGAGTGTTTTAATCTTTGGCAGTGTTATGATCTTTTTTCATCTTTTGTGGATATATCTTCAAGATATTTTAGAGGTAAATTAGGATGTATTGCATTGGGACCTGGCTGCTATATTAACGTGAATTTTTAACTAGAAACTATCTAGCATTCTTTTTCACAGGACTGGATCAGTAGCTAGGGAATAGCAGTTCACCAAATCCTCCCCATCTGAAAGCTGAGATCCAAAGAATTAATTAATATGTCCTGGAATGCTCCTGACAAAAACTCTTTTTCTGGGGTGACAATGGGTACATCTGCTTGAGATAATGTCATTCTTTTATTAGTCTAGTCATTCTTTGTATAGAACAAGATAGAAATAGAATGCCACTTTGCACAAAAATGGAGTTTCACCTTGCTAATTTTGAGAATTATCTTTTTAAAGAAGGGTTTAGATTGTTTAAGGATACCAATGTTATTTTACTATTCTTGTGACATGTGCAAGTGATTCATCTAATGAATTTAGAAGTTAAAGAACCAGGTGCTCATTGGTGATAATTCAGGAAGAATCCACTGTCCAACAAACCAAAGGACCTGCAATGTCTGAGAGAAATGTCCCAAATGACCACCATCTTGGCTCGAGTCTACCTACAACTGCCAATCAAGTGTTCCTGGACTGTAATACAAGGAAATGCAACGGTGGTGTAGGACCTGGGAATAGGTAGATTGAGACCACACAATTGAGAATCGTACTCCTTAGTAGACAATTTTAGAAAGACAGCAGTAACATCATACCACTTGATTATCCTATTTCAAGATTGCAATGGCAAATAACCACAAAGGTCATAAGATAAATAATTTATTAAAATGATCTTAGCATTAGAGAATGCTGCACTTTGGAAAAGAGAGGTGAGACCAACACAGTTATCTTCATCATAGTAGTATGGAGATACCTCAAAGAACTAAAAGTAGAACTATCGTTTGATCCAGCCATCCCACTCCTAGGTATTTATCCAAAGGAAAAAAAGACATTCTATAAAAAATACATCTGCATTTGAATGTTTATGACAGCACAATTTGCAATTGCAAAGCTGTGGAAATGACCCAATCGCCCATCAATACATGAGTACATTAATAAAATGTGGTACATTTACACCATGGTATTACTACTCAACTACAAAGAACAGTGGTGATCTAGCACCTCTTATATTAACTTGGATAGAGCTGGAGTCCATTCTTCAAAATGAGGTATCACAAGAAAGGAAACACGAGCACCACATGTACTTGCCATCAAATTGGTACTAACATAGTAACACTAAGGTGCTCATATGGAAGTAATATTCATCAGGTGTCGGTCAGGTGGGAGGGGTGAGTAAACTCACAACTAATGGATGCAGAACACACTGCCTGGGTTGAAGGATGTGCTTGTAGCTCTGGCTTGGGCGAGGCAATGGCATTATATGTAACCAAAATGTTTGTGTCCCCATAATATTCTGAAGTTAAAAAAGAGAAAGCAAAATGGCCCCACAGACAGGACTCAACCTCTTTCAATCTCCATGCTTTCTAGACTAATAATCTCTCACTCTCTAACTAGTTCTCTAATGCTTTTAGGTAGATTTTTTTAAAAGCATTTTTCCCAGCTTTTCCACTTCTCAGTTGGAGAGTTGGTCCGCTGTACCTTATCTGTTACTTTCAGAAGCAGAATTCTGGGGTGTGTGTTTTTGCAGGGTAGATGTTACTTAGAAAAGTGACTATAGGCACCTGGCCTCACCTCCTCCACAAAGAGAGTTCAAATCAGCAAGTAGATGACCACAGGTCAAATAGTTCATCTAAGAGAGAACACCAGAGCTCAGCAGGGAACTGACAGGGAAACTCTAAGGCACAGGAGAAGGAAGCAAGGCAGCCAGCCAAGCTGGAGTAGTCTCGGAGCTAGGAGAAACTCCCCAGTGCAGGGAAAGGGTAAATGAGAGATGCCCAGTGGTCCATGTTTTTGCTGTGGACTCTTGCAGTCATAGCCAGAGGAAAGGCCCTTGACCCTCACAGGCCCTGAGAATTGTGTAGGGAGCTGTCTGGAGTCCACATGATGGTATTGTTCCAGAGAGGGAGCTCACACTGGGTCCCACACATCCTTGAGGCCCAAGTAGCTGCAGCACAATGCCATTTTGAGAGCCTAGCCCTCACCAGAGTACATTCTTCTGTGGGGCCCAACAACCCCTGAATGTCCACATTCCTGAAGCACCACTGACATTTCCCCATGTCCACCCAGAGAGCTACAGCACTGCAACGTTGGGCGGACCCAGTATTGCAGCCAGGTTCCCAGCACTCTAGCCCACACAGTGTCCTGCACCCTGGGGAATGGACAGTACAGCACACCAGGGAAGGTGCCCCTGAGACAAAGGGAACCAAAGTGTGTATTCCCCCAATCCTGAGAGCCACCTGCCTGGGACCGCTGCCCCATGCACTCCAGCAGGTACGCGGTTGCCTTCAGGGGACCTTGGGAGGAATCTGCCCCACCTGCTGCTGCCAGTCTGTATGTACCATCAAGGGATCTAAGGAACAGGCCCATCCCACCCGCTGCCCCTTGTGCCCTAGTATGCTTTCCAGGAGCCTGGGGATCAGTCTGCCCCACCTACTACTGCTGGCACATGCAGATATCATTAGGGGAACTGGAAACAGATATGTCCTGCCTGCCACTGCTAGTGCCTGCACACGCTGTTTGTGAGCTTGAGGACAGGACAGCTCCATGCACACCACCACTGCTGACATTTGTGCATTGTCATCCAGTGGCTTGAGGACAGGCCCAGCCCACCCACTGCCAGCGTCTACATGTTCTTCCTGGGGACCTATGAACTGGCCTCCCAGCTCCTCACTGCCACTGCTAGTGCCTCATGCATGTTGCTTGGGGGCCTGAAGTGTTGGCCCACTGCTGACACCATGCATGCTGCTCATGGGCCAAAGAACTCACCTTCCCACCCAGCCTACTGCTTCTACCACAAGAACTTAAGCAAGCCACCTGAAGGCCGAAGGATCAACACACCTGGACCCGCCACCAACAGTGCCCTCATATATGCCACCCGGGGGCCCAAGTGGCTGCCATGTTTGCCTGCCACTGCCATTACTGGTACTGAAAGACCAGCCTACCTGGCCTCCCTGTCACCAGCAAAGCCTCACCATAACCTCCACTAACAACCACAGCCTAAGCCACTGAGGAACTCACAAACACCACTGGTGTCAAAGAAATCATACAGAGACAATACTACTGCACCCACACAGAATAAAGGACCCTATCCAGCCAACACTATAGATTTATCTGTAGGAAAAAGTCTTTTCATATGAAATTTAATTCGTAAAATTGGGAGAAATAACTGTTACAACAGATGCACAGATACTAACATAAGGTCACAAAAGACATCAGAAAGCAAGGAAACATGACACCTCCAAAGGAACACAATAATTCTTCAAAAACAGATCCAAACAAAAAGGAAATTTGTTAAATGCCCATAAAAGAATTCAAAATAATGATACTGAAGAAACTCAGTGAGGAATGAGAGGACGTAAATAAATAATACAAAGAAATTAGGAAAACAATTCATGATCTCAATGAGAAATTAAACCAAGAAATATTAAATAAAAAAAAAAACCACCAGAAATTCTGGAACTGAAGAATTCAGTGAATGCAATAAAAAATGCAATTGAGAGCTTCAGTGATAGATTAGATCAAGAAAAAGAAGAATTTCTAAATTTGAAGGTAGGTCTTCTGAAATATCCCAGTCAGACAACAACGACGACAAAGAACAAAGAACAAAATCGAATGAAGAAACCCTATGTTGACATATGGGACACTATGAAGCAACCAAATATTAGAATTTTGGGTGTTCCAGAAGGAGAAGAGATGTGCAAAGCCATAGAAAACCTATTTAATGAAATAATAGCTGAAAACTTGCCAAGTATTACAAGAGATATAGACATCCAGAAACAGGAAGCTCAAAAAATGCCAAGTATGTTCAACTCAAAAAGGTTTCTCTAAGGCGTATTATAGTTAAGTCAAAAATCAAAGACAAAGACAAAATTCTAAAAACAAGAGAAAAGGGTCAACTAATATATATGGGAATTCCCATCAGCATAACAGCAGATTTCTCAGCAGAAACCTTATAGGCCAGCAGAAAATAGGGCACTATGTTCGAATTGCTTTAATAATAAAATTGTCTGCCAAGAATACTATACCCAGCAAAGTTATCTTTCAGTAATGAAGGAGAAATGAAGTTGTTCCTAGACAAGCAAAACCTTGAGGGAATTCATTACCATTAGACTGGCCCTATAAGAAATGTTTAAGGGAGTCCTACATCTGGAAATAAAAGAACAAAATCTGTCATCATGAAAACAAATGAAAGGATAAAACTCACTGGATACACAAATGAAAAAGAGAAAGGACTCAAATGTTGCCACTAGAGAAAACCATCAAACCGCAAAAATAATAAGAGAAGAAGAAGAGGAGAAAAAAGGATAAGAAAAGAACACGAATAAGTCCTTACCTATCAATAATACCTTGAATGTAAGCGTATTAAATCACCCACTTAAAAGATATACACTGGCTGAATGAATAAAAAAATCACCCAAATAAATTCTGCCTTCAAGAAATTTACTTCATCTGTAAAAACACAGATAAACTGAAAGGGACTGGATGGAAAAAGGTATTCCACACAAACAGAAACAACAAGTGACCTGGAATAGCTATACTTATATTAGATAAAACAGAATTTTAAGTGAAACACTGTAAGAAAAAAAAAAAAAAGACAGTCATGTAATAATAAAAACATCAATTCAGCAAGCAGATATAACAATTCTAAATATTACGACACATAGCACTGGAGCACCCAGATATATAAAGTGAATATTATTAGACCTAAACGGAGATGTATACTTCAGTTCAATAATAGTGGAGGACTTCAGTACCTCACTCTCAGCAGTGGACAGACTGAGACAGAAAATCATCAAAGAGATGTTGGATTTAAACTGCACTTTAGACCAAATGGGCCTAATAGATTTACAGAACATTTCATCAAACATCTGCAGAATTCACATTCTTCTCATCAACACATGGGACATTCTCCAAAAGAGAACTTATGTTAGGCCATAAAACAACCTTCAACAAATTTTTAAAAATCACAATCATATGAAGTATCTTCTCAGACCACAACGAAATAAAACTTTCTAGTCAATACAAAGAGGAACCTTGGAAACTGTACAGATACATGGATATTAAACAGCATGCTCTTGAACTATCAGTGGGTCAATGAAGAAATTAAGGAAATTTTAAAAATTTTTTGAAATATGAAACTAGAAACAGCATACCAAAATTTATGGGATACAACAAAAGAAGTGATCACCGGGAAGTTTACAGTAATAAACATATCAAAAAGAGAAAAGACTTCAGTTACGCAATTTAATGATATCATCTCACTCCAGTTAAAATTACTATTATCAAAATCACAAAAAATAACGCCTGCTGGTGAGGATGCAGATAAAAGGGAGTTCTTCTACACTGTTGGTGGGAATGTAAATTAGCACAGCCCTTATGAAAAATAGTATGGAGGTATTTCAAAAACCAAAAATAGAACTACCATATGATCCAGGAATCCCACCATTGGGTGTGTGTCCAAAGGAAAGGAAATCAGTATATCCCAGGGATCCCTGCACCCCCATATTGATTGTGGCACTATCCACAAGAGCCAAGATATGGAATGAACCTGAGCATCCATCATAGATGAATAAAGAAGATTTGGTTCATAAATTTAATGGAATACTATTCAGCCATAAAAAATAATGAAATCCTATCATTTGCAGCAACATGGATAGAACTGGAGGTCATTATGTTAGGTGAGATAAACTAGCCGAAGAAACAAATACCACATGTTCTCACTCGTGGAAGCTAAAGCAATTGATCTCATGGAGGTAAAGAGTAGACTAATAGTTACCAGCGGCTGGGAAGGGTGGATGGAGGGAATGAAGGGGTTGGTTAATGAGTACATACCGTGTTTTACCATTTGATAGCAGAGTAGGGTGACTATTGTTAGCAATAACTTATTGTATATTTCAAAATAGCTAGAAGCTATTGGAAATGTTCCCAACAAAAAAAAAATAATAAATGTATTTGAGGTGATGAATGCGGTAAAAATCCTGATTTAATCATCACATACTGTGTGCATGTATCAAAATATCTCATGCACCCTATAAATTTGTACGATTACCCTATCTATCAATAAAAGCAATCATGTTTTCAGAAAAAACCACAACTATGATAAGGGCTGGAAGGCAGCTTCATTCTAGCAGCCTAATGACCCCTCCTATTGAATTTTTGAAAATTCATATTTCTTTAATTCTTATTAAAGACAGGTGTTAAAGATGCAAAACAGGAACCATATAGTAGTTTTTAGTTGGTATTTATGTTTACTTTTATGTTGTATTTGTACTTGCAGATTATGCAGTCATCAGTCTCGCAATAAGTCAATTGTAAATAATTAGAAATCCACATATACACACATTTACTTAGTAATATCAGGTACATTGTACATGATTCAGTTTTCCATTCCTATTTGAGGTCAAAAGTTTATTTTTCCTAAAACTTTCATTTTAATACTGGTATTTGGTTTTACTTTTTTTTTTAGCAACTAGAACGTATTTTTCTTCATTTTATTCTGAAGACATTACAATTACCCTTTGAGTCCGTGTGTGCGGTGTTTTTAGATACTTTATACATTTGAATCATACATGTAAAACCTAAAATGTTTAATATGGATAAACATGTCTAAAGATAAGCACACTGAAGTCATATACCATTTTAAACTGAATATATTATGTGAAATTAATACAATTTTTTGTGAAAATTCTAAACGTGAAGTGGTTAAGTCAATGGAAGGGAGATTTGTTTGCTTAAATCATCTTTCTTCTATACAGTATATTTTAAAAAAAATTGAAACTACGTGTCATCTCATTTGCGTGCGTTATTTATGTTTATTCCTTTCCTTATACCTTTTTCATATATATATTAATATTTTCTCTAAAGCAAAAAAAATCCAAGCTCAATTTTTTTTTAATGAAATGGGGTCTCACTCTGTCACCCATACTGGAGTTCAGTGGCATAGTCTTAGCTCTCTTAATCTCAAGGGATCCTCCCACCTCAGCCTCCCGAGTAGCTGGGACTACAGTTGTGCACCACCACACCAAGCTAATGCTTTTGCAACCCGAATTTTTCAATCAGGAAAGACTTGGAAGGTGGGCTCAGGAAGCCTCGTTTCGTCACATTGGGGTCTCAGCAGTCCACTGCTGCCCACCAGAAGATTCTGCAGTGATAGACACATTCTATGTCAGCGCTATTTCATACAATAGCTCGGGTCACATGTGGCTGTTGAGCCCTTGAAGTGTGGCTAGTGTAACTGAGGAACTCAATTTTTAATTTTATTTACTTTAATTAATGTGAACTTAAATGGTCACATGTAGCCAGTGGTTACCATAATGGACAGTGCAGATCTGAAGTCTGCCTTTAGGCTGACCACTATGCATGGTGGTCTTGGGAATGCTTCATTGGTCCTATCATGGTTCATTTGTGGCAGCAAAACACAACTGACACAAAATTTTAAGAAATGAAAATGCAGTGGAGAAACAGTCCATTTTCCCTGGGGACCCCAGCTGTTCTGAGTCACATCATGAGTGTGTGGCAAATGGAAGGCAGGTTTAGCTATGCAGCCATCCAAAGAGGACCACAGGCAGCCATAACCTGGCACCAGCATCAGGCACTGCTGAAACTCATAGCCCATGGAGCAGAATTACCCCAAATGCTAAACGGTGCTGCAACACAAGAACTGCAGGAACCATTCTGACCTTTGGATGGGTTCACGGTGTGCTATGTTCAAATAGGAATGAACGTAAGTTAGTTCTAGAAGAGACCCAACTTGTTAATAAATCATAGAGCCTAATGGGGAGGAAAGAACATCTTTTGTTTGGAATTTACTTTGATGACATGTGATTTCTTTTGGTAAGATTTTTCAGTTGGTAATACATAAAGTAAAATCTCATACATCAACCAACAAATACCAACTGAATGCCCGTTACCGTGGCCCCCGTATCAGCAGGCACTGAGGCTCATTTGAGAGCACAGCTAGACATAGCACTGCTGGACATGACCCCCGACTCCGTAAGGCTCACAATCTTTTACATAAAATGTAACTGAAGATAGGATTGTTGTTATTCCTATTCTGTTTTTCTCTAATGCTTTTGGCAAAATGGCCTGTGGTATTTGGTATGTGTTTATTCCCCCGCTGGATATCTGATTGTGGACATAAAACAATAGATGTGATATCTTACTTTCTGTGTAATAAGAAAGATTTTGGTGAAAATGAGATAAATTTGTATTCTTTGAAACTATAAAGAAAGCACGAAGCAGTATTTAAAATATTTAATACCATTATTCACTCCTGTTCTAGTGATTTTTTAATATTATTAAATGTTTTAATACTAAAATTAGATGGTTACTTTTTAATATACTGTCCTATTAAAGACCTATAATATAAAATACCTAATACAAAACAGCTAGATACCTCCAATATACAATATTGAATATAGCTCTAGTAAGAAGACACTTTTGCTCCTAAGCGCACCATCCTTCCAACCAGGGAAATTTCCCCACGGCTTTTCTCAGGTTGGCAATAAGATCGGATTAGAAGTGTGAGAAAAATATTATTGCATTCAATTAAAGCATTAGGCTCATAAATCGATCAGTAATTTTTCAAGAACATGATAAGTCATGATGTCTTTTCATTTTGTTGAAGAAAAATGCGATAGCTAAGATGAAAAGACATGTTTATTTTTGTGCCAGGCGTTCTGTGATTAGTTAATCAAGTATTTTCATCAGCTCCGGTGACCTCTTGTCCCTCAGCCGCATGTTCACTTTCCCGACTCTTCCTTCCATCCTTCTGGCTGCAGAAAGAGAAACCAGCTTCTCCTGAGCGCCGCTGGGCTCTGTCTTATCTAACTTCCAGGGGTTCCCTTGGGCCGGGAATGAACCCAGAGGTCTCTGTTTGGTAAAAAGGTTCATGGCAGGTCAGGTATTTCTCAGTATGTTTTTTAAAGGCCTGGCTGAGCTAATTTAATTTCTTATGTTCATTAATTGCTCTCCTGTCGCCTCCACCCCCTCTGAATAAACGGCCCTTCCCACGAATCCAGTTTGGCTTCAATGCACCTTATTCACGCGGCCTCTGCTGCAGGCCGCCTTCCAGCCGGCTGGAGCCGCGCCTGCCTCGGGCTCCGATTTAGCTCTGGAAATGACTTCAGCGTGGCAAAGACTTCACTGGCCAATTTGGAAAACAGGATCCAATTTGTGAAGAAAGCCCACAATGGCAACTGAGAATGAACAGCGATGGAGAAGGTCGGGACGGGGAAGCGGGGAGCAGAGACGGGGACTGTCACTTTCCTCCCACGCTCCCCTCCCGTCCCCGCTTCCATCCTCTCGGGTGGAGGCCGCGGGGCTGAGGGCGCAGCAGCTGATGCTGGAAGTCGGCTCCCAGCCTCGCCCTTTTGTCAGCCTGCCTGGGCCGGCTCTCCTGGGCCCCAGTTCCGCTGCAGGGCCGTACAGGCAAGGCGCTGCGTGGAGCCGCGGTGCGGCGCGCGGGCCCAGCCGGGGGCAGCCGGAGGGAGGGCAGGGCGTGCAGTCCGAGCCGCCGAGCATCGGCCCTTCGCGAACGCACCAACCGAACTTAGAGCCACCCCGCTGAATTCGAGTCTGCCTGTTAGATCTGAAATTGTTTGTAAGTGACTCATTCAGGGTGACAAAAGCTTAACTGAAAGTGAATTTATCGTGGGCTTTGGTAAAAGATGCGATCGAAATGCAGTGGGCAGATTTTGGATTCCTAAGGCTATTGATTTCAGGTCTAGGAAGGACGTATTTCTAGGTGAAGGTTGTATGTGTGTCATTGCTTTTCTCTTTGGGTGTATACTTAAGTCTTTCCTAAGAGAAAAGAAATGCCATATTTAAATATGAGCATACTTTAATAATAGGTGCTACTGATAGCACTGCTATGTTGCTTCTGTTACATGGCATTTACAGTATCAAAGTAAGCAAGTTTATTATTTATAATAAATTTACACCAAATTTTGAATAATTTCAAAAGCCTAATACCTTCAGAAGTTAACCACTGATCATAACAATTTATATGTTTAGCCATATCATTAAGGCATAAAACTCCTGAATGTTGATAGTTGATTGAATTTTCAGAGTTCTTCAGTTTCATTGACCATTTCAGCATTTGGAAGAGGTATTGATGTTGTCATAGAACCTCAGGCTCTAGATCCTCATCCGTCATCCTAGCCCAGTGGTTCTGAAATTTCTAGCTTGCATGGGAATGACCTGGAAGTCTTGTTAAAACACTGATTTTTAATCTGCATTTTTAACAATTCCCTGGTGATGCTGATGCTCTTGCTACCACATTGTGCGAACCACTGTCCTGATGGTTCATCCTTGTCCTGACCCAACAGTAAGGAAGCAGTAGCCATGTTTTAAAAATTAGCCTCTCTGGCTATATTAGGGGATCACATGTTTATACTAAATTGACAGTTTCTCCTAAATAACTTGAAAGTTTTCTGATCCTACAGTACTACTGCTGAAAGTTTTCCAGGTTACCATAATGTACCCTAGGAGTTCAGGGATGAGGCTGGAACATGAGTGGCCCTTGCTCTAACACAGCCCACTCGCAGAACTGGCTCATTTCCTGTCCCAGCACTTTTGGCTCCTCTGCCTTTGCCATTAGAGGCATGACAGCTGGATTGTGACAGCACAGTATGCCATGTTAGATGTGAATTTATTTTCCGGCTCTCCTGAAGGTAGCAGTGGTAAGGGTTTGACATAGTATGATGGCACAGAAAGGAAAGGATGAATGAAAACGTCGTACAGAAATGGAAACCACATGGTTTGACAAATGCTTCTGCATGGGAGGCAAAGTGAAGAATCAAAGATGATTTCATGAATCAGACCAGGAGAGTAGATGGCAGTACCATTAAAGGAAAAGTGACACCAGGCATGGTGGCTCACACCTGTAATCCCAGCACTTTGAGAGGCCGAGGCAGGAGGATTGCCTGAGACCAGGAATTCGAGACTAGCCTGGGCAACACAGCGAGACCTCATCTCTACCAAAAAATTTTTAAAAATTAGCTGGGTCTGGTGGTATGGACTTTTAGTTCCAGCTGCTCAGGAGGCTGAGGCAGCAGGATTGCTTGAGTCCAGGAGTTCAAGGTTGTAGTGAGCTATGATCCCTCTACTGCACCCTAGCCTGGGTGACAAAGCGAGATCCTGTCTCTAAAAAAAAAAAAAGAAAAGTGACAGGTTGGCTTTGAGAAAGAAAATAGTATTGATTTTTAAAATATTAGTCAATACATTTGTAATTGTTTAGTTTTCAACAAGGGTACCCAGACAGATCAGTGGGAAAGAACCTTACACCATACACAAAAATTAACTCAGAATGAACTTAAATGGATTGATCATAGCCCCAAATGCAAGTGCTAAAACTGTCACACTCTTAGAGAAAAACACAGGGGAGAGTCTTCCTGACCTTTAGTTAGGCAAAGCCTTCTTTGATATGACACATAAAGCACAAGCGGCAAAAGAAAAAACTTGATAAAAATGGACTCCATCAAAATTAAAAACTGTCGTGTCTATAGGACACCATCAAAAAAGTGAAACAGCAACCTGCAGAATGGGAAAAAATTTTTGCAAATCATGTATCTGATGAGGGACTAGTATCAAGAATATATAAAGAACGCTTACAACTCAATAATAAGAAAACAAATAACCCAATTAATAATAGGCAAAGGACTTGAATAGACATTTCTCCAGTGAAAATATTCTGTTGGCCAGTAAGCACATGCCAAGATGTACATCATTAGTCATTAAGGAAAAGCAAATCAAAACCACAGTGAAATACCACTTCATGCCCAAAGACTGGCTGTAATCAGAAAGACAGACCATAAGAAGTATTGGCAAGGATGTGGAGAAATTGGAACATTGGAACACAAGTAATGTAAAATGGCTTAGCTACTGTTACAGTTTGGCAGATTCTCAAAATGTTTGATATAGGTACATATCTAAGAGAAATGAAGACACGTGTCCCCACAAAAACTTGCACAGGAGTGTTTATGGCAGCATTATTGACAATAGTCAAAAAGTGGAGCTTTTGGTAGAATAATATCTATTACTTGATAAGTAGATAAAATGTGGTGTATCTATACAATGGCGTATATTCAGTCATAAAAAGAATGAGGTGGTGATGCACACTGCAACATGGATGAACCCCAAAACCGTTATGCTAAGTAAAAGAGGAGAGACCCAAAAGGCAGCATATTATGTGATTCCATTGATACGAAATGTTCAGAATAGGGAAATCCATAGAGACCTAAAGTAGATTAGTGGTTGCCAGGGACTGGGTACCAGACACGGAGAATGACTTCTGATGGGTACAGGTTTCTTTTTGGGGTAATGAAATGTTCTAAAGTCAGGTTGTGGGGATGGCTGTACAGCTCTGTGACTATATTAAAATCCTTTTAATTGTATACTTTGAGTGAATTTTATGGTATGTGAATTATATATATATATCAATGAAGATGTTTTAAAAGTAATAAAAATATTAACCTTAAGAAACCAGGAGTTCACGCCAGGATAAAGTCCAGTGGATGTTTGGAATTTGGGAGAGAGGTCTGGCCTGGGGGAGACGCGTGAGACTCATGCACAGAGGAGTCGGCGAAGCCATGGAAGTGAGTCAAGTGTCCAGGAAGAACATCGATGGGGGAGAGTGAAGTTATTCGAATGCGTTGTTTGGGAGCACAGCTCTTTCTTTGAGCACCAGGAAGAAGTTAGATGAAGAATGATCTAACAGATGAGGGAAAACCAGGATGGTGCAGAATAACGGAAGTAAAAGAAGGAGGCAGAGTCACAGAAGAGGCAGTTCCAGAGGGAAATGAGAGTGAACCATGGCATTGAGTTTGATGCTTGGGAGTTGGTGATGTTTCAGTTAAGTGCCCTGAAAGTGAAAGCCAAACACAAAGCTTTACTGAATACCTGGAACATGAGTGACAGCTTAGGGAAAGTGGTGCAGTTGGCCTCCGTATCTGCAGATTAAACTGGTACTTCCAAAATATTGAGGGGAAAAACAAGTAAAAAATAATAATATAACAAGAAAAAATACAAATTTTAAAATGCAGTATGACAATTATTTACATAGCATTCACATTGTAGTAGGTATTTTGAGTAATCTGGAGATGATTTAAAGAATACAAGAGTATTTGCCTGGGTTGTATACAAATATTGTACCATTTCATATGAGGGACTTGAGCAGCCTTGGAATGGTATGTGCAGGGCACCCGGGAATACCAAGGGACAACTGTATGGACTAGTTTTTCAAGAAATTTGGCTGGAAAAGGAAGAAGAAAATGCAGGGGGTTGAAGAAAAGTCTTGTTGGTAATGATAATGATATTGTTTACAAAGGACAAATCTTAAGATTTAGAGACAGAGGGAAAGGAGCCAGTAGAGGAGGATCATTGATGGTAAAGCAGAGCTGAAGAAAATTCATAACAAAATAAAACTCTGGATCCAGGTATTATAAACATTTGATACCCACCCTCACCTCATGGCCCCTTCTTCCCATTTTGGAGATAGGCAGAAAGTACAGTGTAAATTTGGTTTTTTTACGTAATGAAAAATGTACCTATGGATACTAACTTGTAATTTTGGAAAGGCCACACATTGGGAAATACATTTTTTTACTACTGCACAGAATAAAAATGCTAAGAACAAACAGGAAAATAAATAGGAAAAATTTTTGCCAGTTGTTAATGAAAGCTAACCAATGAGAATTAGCTTTACTGATTTAATTATTATTCAAATTAATGCCTGGAGCTGCTGTGATAAAGTTTCCTATTACCATAGCCAGACATTATTACCTTTGACATGGAAACCTTAATCTTTATTTCCTCTGTCACTGGTACTGATAAATATAATAAAATATTGTTTTCTTGATTTTTAAAAAATCAGTGTGATTAATTAAAAGGAAGTAAGTAAAGTGATCATTGTTCACTGCAGAACTCCTGGATCAGGCAGGGTAGGATGCACCAACAAGTAATCCTGATGGTACATTTCTTACTTAGGATGCTATTAATAAGGTAACTATCACATTTACAGACTTCTGTGAATGAAATGTCTTAATAACATAAAACCTACTTGTGTTTGCAACAGGGTCTCTCTTTATGTTTCCAGCTCTGATATGCAGTGAAATTATTTGATTTATCACAGAATAAAATCTGTGCCATTTCTGGTCATTAGCATTTTTCCATTGATATTCCAACAAAATTACACAATTGAGAAAGAATGATTTGGTAGGTCCTAGAAGTATATACCCTAACGGATTTCTGACGGAGATTGAACTTGATAGCAGTATGCTAAGTTCTTGAAGTTAGAAGTTAATGTTATATTTTTAGGGGACATTCTTGGCATTGCTTTTACCTTTTGCGGGGAGGAAGAGGAATATCATAATTTTTCTTTTTTTCTCAGACAAATGACCAAGCAGGAAATTTTTTTATAAATTACAGAAACATTTAATTTGAATAGCATACATGATTTCCGGCCCCGTCACGTTATTGCACCTGCCCTTCGTATTTCTGCAGAAAGCAGGATGGGAACCGCTCACGGTCTGTGTCAGTATAGCCTAGTGGGTTCGGAAGTCGCCCTTGTTTTGGGATGCAGAACAGGAGGAAAGAGTGAAACTGGCCCCTTTGCTGCGGCTGGATGCGGCACGGCGCCCCGGGCCGGCCAGCCGATGCCATGGTTTAAACAAGGTCTGCAGTCTGTGCTCTCCACCGCAGAGGAGGAGCAGTGTCTCCCGGAATGCAGGTGGATGGGAACACAGGAGGGCAGAAAGGATGGGAAACATTGCAGGGAAGCTGGCAGCCCATGAGCTGTTTGCCCTTGGACACCTCAGGGAGCCTCAGAGACCAGGGAACAATGACGACATTGTCTCCTCCCTTTCCATTGTGATCGTCATAAACGAGAACAGAGTGTCTTAAAACTATGAAAACACCGCTTTGTCCTTCTGCCTTTATAGTCTCCAGTGAAGGTCAGTTTAGATATATCCCAACATCTCTCCTGCTCTTCCTTCCTTGGTAAGAGAAAGTGACATGAAGTTCAGATTAAACATTTCACTTCTTTACTTGGATTTGCAGACACATTAATTTGATGTATGATGAAGATAAACAAGTAGAACCAGAGAGTGGGTGGGAGAATCCACTCATTTTAAGATAGCTTTTCTTTTTCAACTTCAAAATGAGAAATAATTATATTTATCTCTGTAGTATGGAGATAACTAGGCTGTAAATCAATTTCCGTGCAGGCTTTTCTAATAAATTACAGAGTTTTACTCTTTTCCAGAATCAGAAGTCCAATATGGCATCTCTGGGTCAAGTGCGCTGAGCCTTCTGACCTTATTTCTTTATAACAGGGCTTTATCCTCTTAAATCCATAAATTGTTTGAAACATCCTTTTAACTTCTCAGAGGAAAGGTGCCAGATTGCTTAAATATTTCCTGTTTTATCAGAGTTCTACATTCATTTTTCACTCGTTTCAATATAGTTTCCTCCTATAGTTAAATCAGCTTTTCAGAATTTAACATTGAGTAAGGACCTTATAGATAAATGAAAGAACTTTGTGACTTAAATAGATAAATCTTGGGCCACTGTCAGTAGATAAATACCGTCTATTCAAGCAGTTTGGAAGTGATCAGCTGCAAGGTCGAGCAGCTCAGGGCGCTGTAGCCTAATGCACTTTTTAATGAGTAAATCATTGCTAACTGGTGTGCTTGTAATTTAACTCCTTTTTAATATACTGCCCATGGGTTATGCCCCTAAAAAGCAAGTGAGGTACCCTATGGGCCAGAAGGGGACTGGGAGAACATTTACAAACGAGCATGACACGGATGCGAGCCAGCGGATTATTTGCATTCCACTGCCGCAGTTATCGCTTAGTGGCTGCAGGCTCTGGTGGCAGGCCTGTGGACTGCATCATGTTAGCCTCAAAAATAAATGTTAATATCTGTGAAGTTTTCACATTCCCCACCATATTTGGTAAGTCGTACTAGCTTAGCCCCTTAAGGGCTGCCAAGAGTCTTGTTGGCAAAAATGCCACTTTGGTGAAGACATAACTGCCCACCAGTCCTATTTGTAGACTTTCCCTGGTTGACACTGCATCATTTCCTCCCCTGGAACACTGGGATTTGTACTTTTTATTAAATGTGATCATTCGAGTTATATAGAAATTGTCCTCTTATGTCGTTTATATTTCCTTTGTTGGAAGTGTTTTGATCTTTGGATAATTCTCCCAAAGGAAGTTCTCAACTATGTAAGTTTAATAAATGGTTATATTGATCTGTTTTTCACATAGATATTTGATTGATACTTGGGACCAGTTGGTGGGAAAAGTTGCACAGGTGGAAGGAAAATGAGCAATTCAAATTCCTATATGTAGTTTGATCATAGCTTTTTTTCTTAATTGAGGCTCTCAATCTAATTATAGCTCCATTAAATCAAAATCTTTGCTAGTTGAAAATTGCATACTAAATATTATTTAAGTCACCGTGTTCTATCCATCAATTCTAGATGAACTGAAATGCAAACTAGATTGTAAATTTTGTAATGATTGGAAAATATTTAGTTTTGATTAAATAAACATGTAATAATGTATTTGAGTCTTACAAATTTTATTTGGTTAATAATGAAACATAAAACATGGGGTCAAAATCCTTTTTTGGTCTGTTAAAATTAACGTTCAAATTTAAATGTTGATATTTTAATGAACATTTTTTACCCCTTGGCTCAGTATACAAAATAATTTGTACATATTTAAGTAAGAGGAAGAGTCTCTCCTTAGGTACCGCAGAGCTAACTTGTCCTATATATGCTCCTTGAGTATATGTGTGTCTTTGTGCAAGTGAAAGACTTACCTAAATGTTCTTCAGTAAAACAGGGTTTTAGAGTAACAGATCATATATCTGAGTCTTTCTAGCTTTTAAAATCTACAATTTTGCAATGTATGTTGAAAGTTCTTTTTGTTATTCAAATGAGTCTTTAAGATATTTAATTTTTTTATTGCTAACCTTTAAAACCTGTTGATAAATGTATGAAAAATTTAGATCAATGGACAATTGTGATTTCCATAAAATTATGATTTTTTTTAAGAATATGAAGTGGGGGAGTGAGGAGGACGGGCAGTTCAATTTTTTTTTTTTTTTTTGAGACAAGAGTCTCACCATGTTGCCCTGCCCTTGGGTAGAGTGCAGTGGTGTCAGCCTAGCTCACAGCAACCTCAAACTCCTGGGCTCAAGTGATCCTCCTGTCTCAGCCTCCCGGGTAGCCGGGACTGCAGGCATGCGCCACCATGCCCGGCTAATTTTTTCTATATATTTTTAGCTGTCCAATTAATTTCTTTCTATTTTTGGTAGAGGCGGGGTCTTGCTCTTGCTGAGGCTGGTCTCGAACTCCTGAGCTCAAACAATCCGCCCGCCTCAGCCTCCCAGAGAGCTAGGATTACAGGCATGAGCCACCGCGCCCGGCCCTACCTTGTCCTTTTAAATCCATTCTTGGACATCATCAAATAATGACCTCACAAGAATATGATGAAGAATTTAAGGACCCTATAGGTAGCCATGTTAATGCTTATTAAATAATCAGCAGCAAGAATTGTGTTAGTATTCTCTTGATCACTGACTTCCAGCTTGGTAGTGTATTGCTAATGGTGTTCAGTTTCTTAAGATTGAATTTTACAGTTTTTGTCTCCTCCTAACCCAAAACATAGAGTCCTTTCATTTCATTATCTTCTTCTCTTTTGATTGCTTCTATTTCATGATCATTCTAATTACAAAATATGAATCTTTTAGTTAACTTGCCATCCTATTCTAAGAGCATCCCTGATTATATTTTGATTTATTTCATTTTAGCCATCTTTTCATATTTGATTGTACATGTATATGCTTATCTGTGCACATACATATGTATAGCCTCATACATCTTCATGGAAACTGGAAATGATTCTAAATTATAACCAATATTTATATTTCTAAACAATATTTTATCTTTGCTTTAAAAAGACAAATAGCTTTTTGGTCAACCATACTGAGACCACTACATATGAGTTTTCTCTGCCTCCACTATATATGAGTTTTCTCTGTTATAAGGGATCAAGGGCTATGAAGAATTCTCAGACCCCTGCTGCTAGTAAATATGCTTAATATAGACAGCATAAACTGTTCCAGTTTGAAAATGCCATACCATGTTTTTAAGCTAATGCCTTCCTTTGTTTTAGAAAAGAAGTTCTAAAAATAAAATACTCACCATAAATAAACCTACTCATATGTGTATTCAAAAATAATCATTTTGATTATCTTTTGTGGACAGAGGTTCATTGACACAGGACCTCGTCTGGGAAAAAGTTGTATGACTTTTACCATAGCTTGCAAGACTTCGAATCGCACTGTGCCTGTGATTCGGGAGGGTTTTGTCTGCCTCCTTCCACGGTAATTCTTACCAGATCTCTCGCTGGCTGTTGGTTCACTTGCCAGATCTTGAGTGATGTCTTTTGCTTCATCCCGCTGTGCATCTTGCAGGAAAGCAGATGCTCTTGATCACTGCAGTAATCTGAATCCTGTTATTTCCAGTGAACTCAGCAGGATTTCTGGGATGAGAGTTGGAGCAGTCCTGCCGAAAACTGGGAAGAGAGATGAGAGGTTTGCTGAAAACACAACAGGCTTTTTTTGGTAAATTAATTTGTCTCTTTTATCTGGCTCTTATTTAATCACATCTTTGCAGTTTTAAGTAGAGCACATCATTTCTTCAGATCCCCTTCCTCTGACTGCATCGCCATTGCCTTGGCAAGGCTGCGTGACGCAGAGGTGCGATCACGTGCTTCAGGCAGTCCTTCAAAGTCACGTCACTTAAACCTGTATTCAGCTGCCTTTTTTCCTGGAAAGTAAGTCATTTTCATTTTCCATCTCTCTCTTTTTAATCTCTTAATGATTTTTTTAGCGGGGGGAGGGTAGTTCTTATAAGTTAGTTTTTTTTGTTTTTTGTTTTTTTTCAAAACAAGGGGGTTGGCTACAGATGGGTTAAAATACAGTGTGGAATATTATAGCTTCTCTTTTTGAAATCTCATCTGCTTATTTGTGTCTCCCATGTTTGGGGGATACATCCCAAGTTTATTTTCTGTATCAGTGGTTCTATTTCTGTAGGTAAAGGCTGCTTTTCTAATTGTGTTTAGTCATTTTTATTTCTCTATGACCCTCCTGCCTACTTTTTAAATTAATAGTTGAATGTCTTCTTTACCAAGAATAGAAAAAATATCCATTTCTAAAATTTCCTCTTTTTCCATCTCAGAAATATACTTCAGGAATGATACTACTTTTGGTGCAGTCTGGTATTTTCAAGATAACAGGATGTTCCTTTCAAAGTATATTAATGGTGTTTTGTTGGAATTGGGAAAATACTAGAACCAACCATATTACCTTTTGCCTTTGCATTGAAAGATACCATGTAAGTGCACACTTGCTCAGTGCCCTGGTAGAAATCACCAACTCTAGCAGCTATTTGGATGTTAACCAAAATGGCTAGGATCCAAAGCAGTGCACTTACAGTATTAGGTAGAGCAGGCTTACTGAGCAATGTGGGATTAAATAAGAGTTCTAAGCCCCCAATCTAGTCCAGTTAAGTTTTAAAAAATTTCCTATAGCAGTAAAATACTTCAGCAACTTTTCCTTCCCCTCCTTTTTATTTTCATGCTGTGCCTTCCTATCCCTGGAATATAAACTCTGTTTGAGAACATACATCATCACTTATTGTTATTCACTCATCTCCCACATGACAAATCAAATATATGTCAAACGATAAAACCAATTCATTGTCTTTCCCCTCGTGTTTACCAAGTTCTCTCCACAGCTCGTATGTGGAACAAGGCCGTATGTTCTTGACGCAAAATAAGTAGTACTTCTCCAGACCCTTAAATACAGTATTAGGGTTTAGAGGTGAACCCGATGCCTACAGTAATTTTACATGTCTCAGAATGCTATCGCGGTCTCATATGCAATACTTAGATCAGAGCTCACTCAGTTTGGAAACGGTTTTTACAGATGTTTTAAAAATACAGCAGATTTCTGAACTGAAACACTGATGCCACCTTGTCTGGCAAGAGTCAGTGGACCGATCTGGATTCGTTTGTCATCCAGTACTAAGGATTTTGCTGCTTAAACACAGAGAGGTAAAAATGAGAGAAAATTTATAGCGAAAGGGACTTTTCTGTATTATCTCAATATTTAAAAAAAAAGAATTTGGTAATATGCTGAGAAATAAGAACAAATTTCTGTCTTTAAGAAATATTTAGTTTTTTAATTTAACATAAAAGTGCCCATATTGGCTTATAATTGGGTTTTATTCATCAGAAAAATGCCCACATTGGCTCGTATTGGCCCACATTGGCTCAGAGTCCCTCGAAGTTCACTCACCCAGCAAGCCTCCTCAGCAGGCCAGCGTCCAGCCTGTGCAAGGTGTGCGTTTCAGAAGGTCCTGAGGGTCCTTGGAAGTCCCGTTACCTTTCTTGGTGGTGTGCTTTGTGTTTTGCCCTTCCTGTAGTCAAGAAGTCCTTTTCACCTATATCTAAATTTTATACCCAATTCCTCTTAAAATAGAAAACACCAGTTAATTGTTTTCTTTTCTATGTCCATAATGAAATTTTAGAAATAATCCTTGAATTATTCTTCTTTCTCTTTTTCTTTATTCATGACTTTGTATAATCATCTATTTAGCAGCTATTTTTAAAATACCAGCCATTTTAGAGACTTCACTGCCTTGCACTGAGCCGATGGCAGGATGAATCCAGCGCTCTGGGCTGGCGAGGCCCGCTGGCCAGACAGGAACGTGCCCCCCAAAGCCCGTGTAAGAAGGGGTGGGCGGGATGGTGACAGCTCTGGGCCCAGGCATACTTAGAAAAGGTTGGGGCTTTTTCAAACCCTGCTTTTTATCATTTGCCCTCTTCAGTATATATCTGCTGGGAAAATCTTCGCCATCTTAAAGACTTTTAAATTATATTCTTAAGTGCTATTTTCCATATATCTAATCATTTACCCCACTTGATTCTGCAGGAAATATACTCTATTTGCTTATACTTCATATTTTTAAGGATTAAATAATACCTGTTAAGAACATTAACATGTGTACATTTGCATTTCCTTAACGTAACTTTCTTTTTCACACAAAGCAGAGTCCCACGTGGCCCGGAGAAATGTTTGAACCTAGCCTCACAGGAATAAAAATCACACGTCTGCATCTGTGTACCCCAAGGTACATCTGCAGAGCCGAGAATTCTCCCTTGGTTGCTAGTTACATTTCTGGGGCTTAACACATCACATAAGCCGTTAGAACACCCATGGTTATGAAAATGGAAGGCTATCTCTGGGGAATAAATTAATGTCCATCATTTTGCCTAGCTAGTTTGTGGACTTTTTAGAGAGATGATATTTCTGCATACAGTTGTATGTTACGGCTACTGGGAGCAGGGATGTAGCTAATCACGTGGCCAAGAGAGCTGAAGAGAGCAAATAGGTGTGGCTAACCTCTAAATCATAAAAGTTTCTTCCAAATAGCAAAAGTTTTTTGCTTAGAGATCATATAGTTTGTATAATTTTATTCCCCAAATGAAGCATCCCTCAGAAAATGTGAAATTCCTCTAAATCCCACATCCTAGGATATACTTGATAAAGATCCCTCATACCAGGTGGCAAAGAGACAGTACACCTGCCAGTCTTTTTAGTCTTTAAATCTCTTTCTGTATATTACAAATGACCTATAATGGATGTGTCTTAATTGTGCTTTTCCCCCTCCAAAATGCACTTTTACGTAGAGTATGCAGGGTCTAAAGAGGGAAATTGGAGACTTCACAGCAGAAGTCTACCTTCAATCCTTCCTGGTTTTTAGGCCCCTTTTATATATATTTTCCATTCAGTAGTTCTACTGAACACCTCTGAATCTACTGCAAACCGAGACCACTCTTCTGTGGCTCTGGCTGTAAGACATAGGAAAAGTCACGTGAATCCAGCCCTTCCCTCCGCAGGCGGGAGCAAAGGCAGCCGTCAAGAGCGAAGAAGGTCTCGCAGTGCTGGCTATCAGCATTTCAGAAACCAGAGCTGGAGCTTCTAAGAGGACCGTGGTTCTGAAACAAAGTAGGAGCAGAACAGTGAATCACACTGGCCTTTGAGCCGTTACTGTTCCCCAGGGCATTTTTCCTACAGAACAGTCACTTTCTGCTGGTTTGCCCACCGCAGGGAGAGGCAGAGATGTTCAGAGAACCTCTTCCCATAGGAGAATTATCTTCTTTTTTACTAAAAAATTTAAAAAGGAGTAAACTGTTTGATTTTATGGTACATACCAAATAAAAGTTTGCTGAATGAACAAATGGAAATGTATGTAATAATACCTAAGCTTTATATCGTGTGTCAGAGTTTCCAGAAATCTTTCCTATGAATAACTTACTACTCCAGCCTCCTCTGTTTTGTACGGCCTAACACCAGAGCCTCCCAACAACCCGGATATAGGTTTGTTTCTTTGACAAATCATCACATTTATTTTGAGAGTCTACTTACTATGTCATGAGGTTAAAGATCCTTAGGTTAAAGAATGTATAAATCAATATGTGATCTCTCCTGTGTTTCACTTTAAATATCTTTTCTTTTCTCATAAAGAAAGAGCTTTCCGTTCTTGAGCATAACAGCACAGTTATTTAGCCTTACTAACAGAATTCTTTTTATTTTTTAAATGAAGATACAGTAGAAGACCGCATAAAGTTAGTTATGCTCACATATTTTAAAACGTGCAATCAACAATGTGCTAGTCTTATTTTGCGTAAATTTTACCTTGTGGCATTTACTTTGCCATAATATTTGATAACAGAAATTGTGAAAAATATTTGGCAGTATTACAAGGAAAGAAATCATTGAAAACATCTTGAAATACCACAGAGACTTTAAGAATAACGACAAATCGCTTGAGCCCAGGAGTTCGAGGCTGCAGTGAGCTACGATCATGCCACTGCACTCCAGACAGGGTGACAAAGCCAGATCCTCATCTCTTTAAAAAAAAAAACAAAAAACAAAACAATGATGTCAAGGATACTGTATTCTGACAATTTGTGTTTTTTAGAGTTTTGAATCTGCCCCTACAATTCTGATATTTAAAGGCTTTGAAACAGTAATAGAGTGCTGCAGGTTTTAGTGTGTGTGTGTGTGTGTGTGTGTGTGTGTCAATGACAGATTTTTCTACAACATATCTTATGGTGTTTATTTACACTTAAAAATATTTTTAATCCTGATATCCAGAGAGGATTGGTACATATCCTTGCAGTCTGTGTGTGTGTGTGCATGCAAATAGAAAAAATCCTGGAATATAAACTATATTTGGCTAAATCAAAGTTATTCAAATATTTTCTATAACTAAAATTTCAATCATAAACATCAAAATTGATGTTCTCTTTAATTTAAATTTATTAACTTCAAAGGGCTTCTTTGAATAAAACTTTATTGGATATTCTTACACTGTTTCATAGTTCAGTATTACTTGTATTTTGAATTTTATATGCCCAAGAATGGATATCCTCAAACAGTGAAGCAGTCCATGTTTTCCAATTGAGAAGAAACAAAAAGTGTTCTAAGCCAACTGAATATTTAAAGATTTAGGAATGTGGACAAAATGGTCGAATGACTATAAATGTTTAATTTACTAAATTAGTTATGTGTATGTATTTTTTAAATAACATTAAAATATTTCCAAGTATTGGAGCTTGTTCCTACTCACATTTTTTAAAACAATTTCATTCAATATCTTTTAACAGACCTTTGCCATCAATGTCTCTGTTACTGCCAGGACTTTTCCGAGTCCTCTGTTTTCCGGAGCACACTTTCCGGCAATTTCTGAATGCCTTGCCGGTGCTGCCACGAGGAAGTGCGTCCCAAGCCAAGACTCTTCAGTGTGTAACACGAGGACAGCTGCTGCTTCATGCGGCACATGCTTTTACACACATGTAACCTGTGCACGTATACACAGTTATGCTCCCCAGCCTTCTAATGTATTGCTGTTTAAAGTCATTTTTAAAGGGTTGTTGACATGAAACTCTTCCAATTATGAGGTCATACCCATAATAATTACAGCTAAAGTTTTACCTCTTGCTTTCAGCGGATTCTCTCACGTGACCCTGGAAGCGTGGAAACTAACGTTGATGGATGCTATTTCAAACTCACATGTCCACCCTCTCTCTCCACCACCCAAACATAGGACTTAGTTGTTCAAGATAATACAGTTGAGAGACTACACACAATACATGGGAATTTGTTAGTGCTCAAATAGAAGGTGACTCTCTTTTTGCTAACGAGTTTTGGGAAAGAGACTTGAAAGTTTCAATTACGACTTAGAAAAAATGTTCACCTCTCCACTGTTTTTTCTGTATCACCTGTTGATTTTCACATTTCTTTTATCAAGCTTTTCTATATCGCGAACTTAATAAAATTGAAACTCCATCAAGCCAAAGTGAAAAACTAAAACTAAAGTCAAGAGCAAAGTGACTCCCAGCACTGGAAGCTGGGTGCTGGGCAGCCCCCGTGGGCGGTGCTCCTCCCAGTGCTCTCCCAAGGAGCCTGGTGCCCGGCGGAGACAGTGGTCACCTTGCTCCTGCTGGTCCGTCCGCCTCCTGCAGACTGAAATTACAGCCTGGCTCCTGCGCAGCTGCGGCTCTTGGGGAATGGAAAAGCACAATGGATTGTTACGTGTGACTACGCAGAGTGGATGGTGTGAGAGGGTTTGATGAGTTCTGGCAGTTGTTGATACTGTGGAAGAGGTTGAGACTTCTCTTTTCTCAGTGAATTGCGGTCCCATCCAAACAAGGCAGGGTGCTGTGTTTTCCTGCTGTCACTGGCTGCTATCAGTTAAGCTTGTCTTTCTCCAGGCTGGCCTTACAGCAGTGCCTGATACCGCAGATAAAGAGGTAGGACCGTTACCCCTTAAAAAATGGAGTATATTGCTTTGGCGTTTGGGTCTCTCAGCTTTTTACACAGCAGACATCTTTAATCTCCTGTCTTTTTCAGTTCTTCTCTCTTAGCGTTAATTTCTTCAGTGTTGTCTGAACGTTGTGTTATAAAATTAACGAGTGCGTCAGCTGGTATTTCATTTCTCGCTGTCTAAGCTTGTTGCGCACCCAGTTTCTGGGGAAAAGGTAACCCCAGTGTTGGCATACCTCCGGAAGTTGTTGCTCAGCCCAAGTGAAAATTTTCTTAAGGAAAAGTAGGAGGAGGAGATCAAAATGCAAAACACCTGACAGGCACCGTCAGTGCCGTAATACATAATAAGGATCCTTAGGACTCCCACAGACGGGCCTTTCATCTTCAAAGCATCTTCCTGTTGAGCTAATCCTCCCAACACCCTGTGCGACGGGTTTTATTGTCTCCCCACCGCCTGCAGGACGTTAGGACATTGGGACGGAGCTGGGGCGAGCCACCCCTCCCTGCCTGGGTGCCTCTGCCCTTCCTCTCCTGTGAAACAACTCAGCAAACCCACACGAGCGTGGGGATGTCACTGGCTCCCAGAAACCTGTGTGCCGCGAGGATCTAATGCCGCCGTTGCTCTCGAAAATACCATGCCTCCTGCTCGCAGAGCTCCGTGCTGCTCACGATGGCAGGGACTGGAGACTTGTAAACAGCTGCTGGGGGCTGGGCGGGGCAGGGTAACAGAATAGGCTGCCAAATTCCTGACTGCCATATGTGCTGTGTAATACTTGTCATCTCAAGTGAGTCATTAAAAGGTCTCCCCTTAATGGGGCTTTGAAGTGCTGGGACAGCTTGAGCGCATCTATAAATTGCCACAAACAGCCCTCTGACTGAGTTAGCTAATTGCTTGCTCTTTGACTTATTAGGATCAACTGAGTTAAATAATTTGTCACATGTGTGGCTCGTAATAAATAATGTGACTAGCCAGTTTGTGAGCTGTTTCGGTGATATATTGTACCTTGTTTGGATGTTGTCACATGTAGCTAGCTCATGTGGGCCGTTTTATCCAGAGGACTGTCATATCCCTGCAAAAAGAGTAAGTTCTGACAGAGCAATTGGGGGGAAAATGTTAAAAGGAGTCCAGTTACAGACAAATGTGTTCACTGCTTCAGCCTTTCCGTAAAGCATGAATCATCATTTTTCTTGGATATTAAGTACATATATCACACGTCATGCAAGTCATAGATGAAAGAATATAAATAAAAAGTATTGAATTATTCTAGTTAATATGGGCTGAATTATTACAGTTTAAATATTATTTATTCCTTTTTGAAAATAATCAATCCCTGCTAGCCATCCTGGTGGAGGTCCTCAGCTCAGCTCCGCATCCAGCCAGTGGCCGGCGTTTGTGCCGTGAGCCGTGCCGGGGGAGGGCACTGTTTTCCGCTGTCAGAAGACAGAGGGTGATAACTGGGAGAGACAGGACCACGGATCACGGAGAGAATGATTTGTAAGAGGGGATCTGGGAAGGTAACTGTCCAGTCATAGGGGAGGGAGAATGCTAGTTAATGAATTGCTTCATTCGCACAATAAATAATCTGTTGCCTAAAGGTGCTCAGAGCATCCCACAGAAAGAAGATGGTGCCAGCACATCTGGGCTGGCTGGCTTTGGCGTCAGTGTGATATACTTATCTCCATTCAGGAAAAGAAAAAGAAAAAAAAGGCAAGTAGCTTACCATGTTGTTAATCTGGACTGTGTCCTTGTATAAAGTATTATTATGTGACTAATAAAAGAATTGAGCTGTTTGTAATTGTTTTTAAAGAATACATCGCAATTGGCTTTCCTTATTATTAGCAACAGCAGCTTAGAACAGCAATTTTATTGTATTTAGCATGGAACAAGTATGTCTAAAACAAGGATAATTATGCTTTTGTAAAAATGGCGGAGGAATCCTTTTACAATTTCATGAGAAAAGTAATTTCTGTAACAAAGAAGAATAGGAAAAGTCCAGCTTAACCAAAGATTTCTTTCAGCTTTTCATTTCAGGGGATATCATTTATAATTATTTATTTGGTTGTGCTCCCCAAAGTACTGAGTTGAAATAATAATGACCTTAACTAATACTTTTTATGGCAATTTTTAAAATTAAAAAATTGTATTGTCTGTACATGTCACTTCAAAATTAATGTTTTTTTGCAATTTTCTCTAATGACCTATTCTTTCTCTCTCTCTTTGAATATATTTACTTAGGATTTTAATATATCTCTATGCTTGCACATTATCACTGAGACAACAGGCAATAAAAATGCCAGAAAGTCTCAAACAGTGAGGCCGAGAAGTCACCAACAGATCCCAGCTGGAGGGTCCCCCAGCGTGCTCTCCCTGCCCCTCCCCTATCCTGGCCGGCTTCCTTCGCCCCTTGGTACCTGTCAACTCTCCTTGTGGTGTTCAGTGCGATCAGATACTGGTTTGGGGAGGAGGGGATGGGATGTGGGTGGGTGGATTCTGTTTGGAAAAGGGAACATTTACTCTAATTAGAGGAAGCCACCCAACCCTGGGTTTGTTTCATATGCAAAGTAGTGAATGTCCTAAGCCAGTCCAGACATTCATTCGGCATGTGGAAGAGGTGACATTATTAGTTCTTTGGGCCCTATCCATGTTTATTTTTGCTTACATAAGTTAATCCGTTGGTACAAATGTATCATTTCTGCCTTCTGCGAGAAGCAATATTAAGAAAAGTAAAACTTTGAATAGTGTGTGTTTTACATTTGTTTTGAATACTATTTCTAAGTGACTTCTTAAACTTCATAGGTGTGTCTTGGGTGTAACAAATATAATTATTTTATTAAAAGGAGTATATGTAAGAAAGAGCATATTTAAAGATATTTATCTCTGGGTAACTGGCACTGAACTAAATAGTTACTTCCCTTAAAAGATGAAACGTGCCAAGATTGCGCTCACACAGCCCATCTGAGACTTTCTAAATCACAGGCAAAGAGCCGCTGTGACGACTTTGGCTTGGCTTGTTTCGCTGCTGTGCCATATCTGCACGTGTGGGGGTGCTTGGGAACGGGTCGGGGGGGCAGAGAAAGATGGAGATTACGGCTCGATTGGCACACATATATATCCTTCTAAGGGCTGGGTATAGCGTCGCTGGTGAGGGTACGAGCCGGATGAAGCGCGCATCCTCAGCTCTTCTCACGGAAGTCCTGGTTTTCTTATGCGTTGTCCGTTGACGTAGTAGTCACTGCAAAGCGCGTGTCTCTGCACACCTGCCATACCAGCCTCCAGCTGTCATCCAGCTCTGATTTTTTCTGTAAATCCTCACCTTAAAAAAAAAAAAAATTAAAAGTTTTTTCTGTCTATGAGCATTTCTGTTATGTCCTTTCCTCCCCCGCTAAGAAAGCAGGGGTAAGATGGCCCCAGGTTTTTCATTGTTGCTAACCATCGTCAGAAACGTCACTGCCTGAACATCTATTATAAAAGCTATGGCTTGCACATAGATCAACAGTTCCAAATACCTATATATCAGACATTCACCAGGGAGCAAGACCTTGATGGCCCTTATGCCAAGTGTGAGTCCGCAGTCCTTGCTGTTGAAAGAATGATGCCATGCCAACATCTTCTTTGCTTTCCGATCCCTCTACCTGCTTCAAAGTGGATTAAGACAGAGAAGCATACCTGATCCCTAGCTGCATCAGCTCTCCCTTCAGAATGGCCTGCCTGGAGTGTAACTTAAGCCTTTGCCTTTTATTTAGGGATGTTATTTAAAAAGCAAGAACAAAACACAAACAAACCAACACTTGCATCTATAGCGCATCTTTGAAAACCTTCCCATTTGTGTTACTCAGAGTCCACGTATGAGAACTCATACACGCGTAGTACCAGAGAAAAGCACTCTTGGAGAACTAGATATGTTTCTTTTATCCAAGCAGTGTGAACTGTACAACCCAGCAGAGCTCCCTTCTTTGCTTCGGTTGCCTCGTCTGCTCAGAGGGTATGAGAAGGGTGGTACGAGAAGGGAGAAGCTTCAACCATCTCATTCAAAGCCCTGGTACGTTTTCCCAGCACAGCGTGGTTCTAGATCCCTGTTTTAACATGTCTTTTGCACTTTATTATTTCATTGTAGGAATACACATTGTAAGATGTCATAAATCAGTTTTAGAAGGAAAATGGATATAAATTATGAGTAATTAAAAATGAACATTTAGAACTTAAAATATACGTAATCTCCTGATTTTTAATAATACACAAATATTGCTTTGTAAGATTCTGAGTTATGGAGCTACTTTACGTGGATATTGAGCCTCTGAATTCACAATTATACGTATTATATATATCCTGTGCAATCTAGAGTTATTAACATTTATTTGTAACCATTGTAGCACAAAATACTAGAAAAGAGCCCCTAAACTTGAATTCAAAGATTTAGGAATGAATTCCCAACTCTGTCACTTTTGACACCTCTGAGGTATAATTCGTCATCTGTAAGATTCTTAAACTGAAAGAAACTTAAAAATTATTAAATGAGGTAAGGAATATAAAAGTGCCCACCTCAGTGCTCTGCAAAATAGTGGCTCTCAATTTTCTTCCACCTTTTTTCCTCCCTGCTTTAGAGGAGATCTCTTGATGAAGTACACTCAGTCTAGGAAGCCAAGTGCGATCAGCGTAAGCCACTACTGTGTAGCTTGGGTCCTCTGTATGTTCACCCCGTATTCACTTGGTGAGTACAGGAAGACATTCCCAGGTTGCCCGATTAACCATTTAGAGTAGACTGGCGAATAAACGTTGTTGGGAGGTAAATATCTAAGATGGCAGAACAGCTGTTGAGAAGGAGAGAGCATTTAGGAGCCTCCCTTCGTAAGGCGTCTTTCAGGAGGAAACATCAATCCACAGACATGAGGGACACCAACAAATGACAGGGCGGTACGTTTCTCGTACCTCCGCAAATTCTGTTTTCTGTTACCAGTATTCCTGAATGTGTTTTCTTCATCATTTCACTTCTCAGCCAATTTTAACCTTTATTCTGATTTGTTTTCTCAGACTTGTCTTTTGATATAATGACTGACTTTCATCAAACGGTTTAGTCATGCTTATGAATAATTCACAATTACTCAAGCAATAGAGGGAAATTTCCTCTTGTCTCCCCATCCTCCACCGTCCACATCCACTTATTCCTAGAGACCTCTGTGGCAGGACCTTCTCGTTCAATGCTCGGGCAGCTTTCAGGGTTCCACTTAGGGGCTGGCTGAGTGTCAGTAAGTGATGAATGTTAGGATGTGAAACGTTCTGGTGGTCTGTGTCCACAATGTGTTAAAATCCAGATGAATGGATTCTAGGTTTGTCAGAATTATTTCTGTCTATGTTTGCCTGCAAACTCTATCAAATTTGTCAGACATAACCTTATAGATACCTTTTTAAACTCATGCCTAATTACTTGTGTTGCCGTATAATAGTATAAGCAAAATATGTCTTGGTTAACATTTCATGAGGGGAAAAAAACCTCTTTTCTTTATAGAAAACATTTGAAGGTTATTTTATGGGATTTATTTAATCGCTTTTTAAAGTAATCCTTAGTTGATCTGTTTAGCATGTTCTTTAAGAAAATGCTATATGTGAATATTTTAACTTTAAAAATTATTACTAATTTACAAGTGTTTTAAGTTCAAAGTAATTTTTGCATTTATTAAGGACTTTACCAGAATTAATATCACCAGAAGGGAATGCAAAGAATCTGTAAATTATTGTAAGTAAATTGGGAAATGTAGCAAAATATATCCATTCAATTTGTCAGAGACTTATTTTTTGCATGAACCGAAAGACAACACTGATTGATTCTTTAACTTTTTTCTTGTTGTTAATTAAAAAGTTAACAAAACAATCACAATATTATAAACTAAGAAATATATTAATGTAATCATTCAATGAGTATGGTATGTGTTGGCTGATTTTCCTTCCTGGAAGGGACATGAGCAGGTCAGACTGCCCAAGACATGCTGCCCACAGGAATTTAGAGGTGCCCTGGGGCACCAGGCTTCTGTTTCCTGGGATGATGATGATGATGATGACGTTGTATTATGGCCCACACGTCTTAACCGAACACAGTTCATGCATTACCTTTTCAAAAATTAAACATAAAAAACACATATTATAATTACTAATTATTCTAAAGCTTAAATATTTTTCTTGGTCAGCGGGTTTAAGTGTTGAGCCTCAGTAAGCAATTCAGAGTGACCCATTGAACTAACTGCCCTTAGGAGTGAACCGAGGCCCGCCCCTCAATAACTAGAAAACCAAATGATTAGCAGCAAAATCAGCTCATAGTCACTACTAACTACCTGTTTTCTGTAGGGCACTCGGTGGTTCCAACCACTTAACATTTTTAAGCCTTTTTTCCCCTCTGTAATGTAAACTTTGTGAAGCTCAGCCTTTTTAAAAATGTACACCATTCACTAAGTAAGCTTGATACAATAAAAGCTTTGTTCTCCGCAGCATTGCAGGTTCATATATGTATATACACACATGCACTGTCTAATATTTATCTGGTCTGGAATAAGCATTAATCTTTAATTACTATATAAACATTTTAAACAGGTGTGGAGTAACTGCACTCCCAAAAATGCAGTGTTTATCTCCTCGCCGCCTGATGGCATCGGCCCCGCGCCTGACGGCTCTCACCTCCCTGCGCTGGAGGTGGAAACGAGAGGCGGTGGGTAAAGGGCAAAGAAATGCCCCGGGTCCCACATGAATCAGAAATTTCCAGTTATAAATTATGCACCACCATAACATCCTTTACCACAGCTTGCCAGCCAGGAATCGCGTTTTGGGTAGTTTATAGCAGAAAGATGTGTTTTTCTGGATTGGCGTGGTGCAGGGGAGATGGGGGTTGTGTGTGTATCCGTGCCTTTTTTTCTTCCTGTGGATTGTGTACTCTCTGCCGCGTTTTCTCGGGGCTGTGAGCAGAGCCTGTGGTGTGAGGAGATATAAAGCAGCATTTTTCTAACTGCCTTCGCAAACAATGAGGGCTCTGTTAACAGGAGCCCAGACTTCTGCAGACTGCCTTGCTGGTTGGGATGGCTGGTGCAGACCAGGTTCAAAGCCATTGGCCTCCAAGTGCTTTAATTCAACATTATTTTTGCTTCTCTAGCCTCTTTTTTTTTTCTTTCTTTTCTTTCACCTAAATGTTCTGAGGTCTCCTTGTTTGGTAGGGAACTGAGCAGTGACTTTCTATATTGAATTAAAATTAATCAAATGAAGACTTGGGTATTTTTTAATGTCATTTAATTTGCTTTTCCCTCCTCTTCCCCCACGGATTTTATCACTGTAGCTTAATTTGTTGTGAAATTGCACCCTATTTTTGCCTAGTACCAGGTTTTGCAGTTTGAAAAAATAGAGGACAACAGGTATTTTCAGCAGTCTTTGTTTTTTCCTTGAAATAAACACAAACACAATCCTATACGAGGCTTTTTACCAATTAGTGTTAATCTTCCTAGTAGTACTTTTTCTGCTATTACAAATCTGCCAGGTTGGAGAAGTGAAAAGGAGATATAAAATAAAAGATTCTATGTTCAAGGACAAAATGGGGAAGTAAAGTTTCTAAAGTAAGCCTTGATTGACGAATGTTTCTCACAGAAACTGGTTCATGTCTGTGGTAAGTGCCGCCTGATTAGGTTAGGATATTTTGGTCCATTTAAAATAACAGTGCTGTGGAGGGGGTGAGATGGAAGAGTGCAGCTAGTGAGCACAGAGGATGCGGGTTCTATGCGCCAGCAATAAAAATTTAAACATTCTTTCATGTCCAATCAAAATTTCTATCTTTTATATTATGCTTTACAAATGAAATGTGAAAACAAAGCAAAGGAATCAGTGAGTTCAAAACTATTTTTTACATTCAGCATTGTTGGAAATTCTAGATACCACATGAAATTTGACTTTATTCAGGCTCTCCCTGTGCCGGTAGTCTGGAGGAAGCAGTCAACAGCGAGCAGCGTCAGGAGTTCGCTGCTCAGCTCCGCATCTAACAAGCGCGCTTTCTGCTCGGATGCGGGGAAATCAGCTCTCTGGTCTGTTGGGCTGCAGGCAGTGGGATGGTGCTCCGACGGATCTGGTTCTGATTTTTCAGTGGTGTTAAAAAGGTCAGGGTTCACATTTTTTCCATTTTATCCTGAGTTCATCACCAGCAGACCTGCCTTTGCCACATTTAGTCAACACCAGCAAATGAATGAAGACCAGAAATGGGGCTCATGGGTTGTTTCCCTCCCTGGCTATGCCGAGCGTCCACACGTAGACAGAGAAATTCATGGCATGGAGTAGTGGCCCTTGCCTCGGAGTTCTGACAAGTAGTCTGGTAATTGGAATGTCCAGTTATCATTTACAGTTAAGTAATTTAATAGTTTTAATGTCTGAAGATAAGAATTGAGTGCTGTATTATTAATTCATCATTTTTCTTTTGTCATGGTTCTTTAAATTTATTCTTCTGTTTTGAAAAATGCTGTTAGGATCTACATTATGTAGAAATACATGGTATGGAAATTCCCTTTTTTCTAACGTGGAAGTTAACAGTAGCTTCTCAAATCCCTGCTTTGAAACATTAATTCAAATATCATTCCTATGTAGTAGTACCAATAAATAATGGGAGAAGTTTATTGAAATAACTCTTTTGATATTTATATGTTTTGCTGATATATTGGCTAATTTGTTTGAACTTGGTTAATGTCTTTTTAAATGACACAATAGAAAATATATTCTCAAGCTTGTTTTTTAATTTGAGATAAATATGTGATAACTTTAAAGTCTGGTAATTTGAGGTTCACTAAAATGCACAGATATGAAGAAATATATATGTATGTGAGGCATTTGTGTTTCATTGGCTTTGTAATGGGGGCAACCATAAAGTGGTTTCTGGATTATCAAACTGTTATGCTGTTGACATGTATATTAAGATGTTCTTATTGTATATGAAAAAACATGTAAACCTATCTAAATCTTTAGTTTAAAGATGAATTTAACTTATAAGATTTAAAAGAAGCTTTTAGGAGGTGTCAGAATCTTTAAATTATTACTAATAAAATATCTTCTTCTCATTCCATTAAAAAAAAAGCTGAGTACTTCATATAAATTTAGAGATGTTGAATAAAATTAGTAGGAGGCTTTTTCCCTCCTATTTATATTGGAAAACACACACAAAATATGTTTTCCTGTGTTTAGAAGTACTATATGAGGATTAATATGTGGATACATTACATAATGCCATAGAGTTTTGCAGCCAAGCATTTGTGGGCACTGTTTCCACTCTCTTATACACAAATATGTACTTAAATAGGGAAAAATATACCCTCTAAGGTGAAATCCTAAGACATTTTCTTTCTCGCTTGCTAGAATTATTCCTATGGTGAGTTTTCCTCAACATGTAGAAGAAACTAGTGGTTGTGTATGATTTTAACACCTCCTGGGAGCTGATTGACATCATCAATTTGTTAAAATCCCCGCTACCTCCCTTTGAGTCAAACAGGTAATAAAGGTTATTGAAGCAACAGACAATAGTGACAAGCTTTCGAATTTAATGTTTAAAATCAGATTTCCTAAAAAATCTTTCTTCCTGTTCTGCAGGTAAGAATACAAACTTTTTTTACATGTTAAAAAGTAGAATAATGTAGTTAGTTTAGCTTCTAAACAGTTATTACTCAATGAATTATCTGTACCTTCAATATTTACTCTAATTTTAGAAATATTTTCTCAGTGTTTCATGTAAGTTGTTTATGCAGGTTTTACATTTGGAAGAGATATTCCTGCTTGGAAAGACTTACTCTTCACAGTGTTATAAATATTGTATGCATAACAATTCTAGCTTTCCACCAGTAGCTTTTATGTTATGCCTGTTATTTATCCTAAAGAAGAACATAGCTAACAAGTACAAGTTAATAAATCCAGAATTTCCTACTCAGGAAAATATTATATGAATAAAATCTTAGGTGTTTTCAAGTTAAGTTGACAAGGTTGTCAATTCAGGATATCACTGAGTGCGGCTGGGAAAGATTCTTTGGCAGAGACTAATCAATGCGAGCTCTAGCAAGTTGTGGAAATATATCAATCACAGAATCCTTTTTGAAAGATTTTAATGTTCCTTAACCTTATTCTCGCTAACACAAAGCATTTGAGACACACATTCGGTATATTCAGCGGATTCTTTTTAATAGCTTGATGTGCTGCACCTAGCGCTTACTGCAACAATGGCGTGCGTTGCTAATATATTATACTTTGCTGATGAATCCAGAGCTGCGCCAGCAGGATCCTTTGTCTTTTCCTATTGCTTCTTGTTCCAGGTGTGTTTTTATAAAGGGAGAACAATTATTTTAGTTTAAAATATTAAACAAAATAATTTTTATTTCTATTTCAATACTGATGGATCACCCATAGCCTCAAAAATAAATAAATGAGTTTAAGTCATCAAACAAAACATTATTTTTGTTGGTCTGGTTTATGAAGGCCAAGAAGTCCTAAGTGCAGAAGTACCTGCTCTTTCATCATCATTATCTGCCTTCTTGTTCAAGTTATTTTCTGTAAATCCCAGTTAAATACTCAAAGGTTTAAAGCATAACTAAAACTTAGATGGTTGGGAAAGTGGTTGAAGTGGATATTCTCTCTGAAATTCTTTTATTATTTTAAGGTTTGTGTAATTTCATTGTTCTCTGTTCGTAAACTTATTCAGTAATAACCTTTCAGTTTGGATTTTAGCAAAAATAATTTTCGTTCAATAGGTAATATGTATTTTGTCTTTGTAATCTAGACTAACTTTTTCCAAGGTGAAGTCAGAAAGGGACAGAGTATGTTTATGAGACTCCTAGACTCACTCACCTGTGACTGGGGACTACAGTGCATTTGTTTAAATTCTCTCATGTCGGCTTCTCCATAGGAGAGGCCACGACAGCAAGTCAGGAGGCTGATGGAAGGCCAGACCACTCTTAGCCAATTAGCCAATTTCCCTGTGACCTGTGGGATACCTCCTGGTTTTTTGGCTTTTTTTAGAGGAGAAAAAGCAGTAATGACCTTTAGCCACTGACATTTCTGCTTCATGCCCTGAAATTAGAGGAATTCGATCAGCCTGGTTAGTGCTAGCAATGTGACCCTGGAGGCTGGTATTCCCACGGGATTAGGCTCTCCTGATTTCCCCCTAAAATGCAGGACCCAAGATGCTTCCCCACTGGCTATGTGATAAAATGGACCTCCCCTCCACCCCCAGTTACACCACCCCATAGACCCGTGATTCTCAATCCTGTTTGTTCATTATTTTTTGGTTTTGTTTAAATTTATTTCATCATCTCTTCTCATTTTTATATGCATATATCCTTCTAGAATGAACAATAACTCAGCACAGGAGTGTGAGCCCAGAGCTTCAGAGTCATCATTCTAGTGTCCTGGTCCTTCGCTCACTAAGAGTGCCTTCACCGGGTGTGCGTGTCACCCTCCAGGTGATTTGTAAAACTTCCTCCAGAGATCTAGCTCAAAAGCAGTCATCTTACTCAGTTTAACAGTACACTGACTGGAAGGCCTAGAAAAGACAGATTTTGTTTCTGTAAGTCATGTTCTTGAATCGAGAAACGTGATATTTCTTTGCCCCACCTGTGGAGTCTGGGCCAAGGTGTGTGAATGCGAGCCTGCTGCTAACTGACCAGCAGCCCGTAGAGCAGGATGAGGAAAGGCCTTGCCCACGTGGGCAGGCATCATGGACGCAGCCACGCTCAGACTCTTGTCTCCCTCTCATCAGTGTTTGCTTGCTGTGTAACTCAGCTAGTTGGAGAACTTCTTAATTTATTTAATCTTCTCAAAGGACCATTGGATTTTGCCTTCATCGTCAAGTTTCTAAAATCCAGACCTATGGATCAGACCCTCTCTTCCTTCACAGCTGACAACGTAAGAAGGAAGACGCTTCTTGTCCCGTTTTGGGGACACTATACATCTGTTAGTGAAGAATATCCGCTTTTTTGTTTCTAAAGTTAGGTCTACTGAGGTATAATTTATATGTGGTTAAATTTACCCTTTTTAGTGTATAGTTCTATGATCTTAAAACTACATGTAGGTGTGTAACCACCACCATAATCGAGACGTAGAACAGTCCATCGCCTACAAAATTCCTCTGAGCCTCTTCATATTCGGTTTTCTCCCCTCTTCCCTTTTAATCTCTGATCTGTTCCTACAGTTTTCCCTTTTACAGACTGTCATAGAGGTGGGATTATCCAGCAGGTACCTTTTGGAGTCTGATTTCTTTCACTTAGCGTGTGCGTCTAAGACCCATCCATGTCACGTGTATCAGTAGGTCGTTCCTTTTCAGTAGTAATCTGTTGTGCAGATCAACTTTTTTTTAACTGAAAAACCAAAATTGCAGAACTTCATTATATAATTTTTATATCAAATTCGTATATATTCTCAACATTTTAAATTACATATAATTAAAAGCTGAGGTACAATGGTTAGTTTATAATTCCTGTATTCCTTTTTTTGAACACCATTGTTATGTAGGATTTTGTTTTGTTTTTACTGTTTTATTTTGTTGTACTGCTTTTTTTTATTTTCTCAGTACTTTCTCACTACAATATGAAGTCTTGAAGGCCATGGGGGAACAGGACAGACTTCAGGTCAACATATAGGTCAATCTGTATTATAGGCTTCTGGTCCAATCATATTAAAGTAAGATTTTTATGATGTTTGTTGTTGAATACAGTCAAGTGTTCTGATTGACAATTGAAATGTGACTGTTACAAAGGCTGCAGAAATCACCTGGTCAGTCCCCCATTTTGGCAGTAGTGACTCTCCGGGGGTGCCAGGGCCACGCGGCCATCCACGCGGGGAGGGCAGACCCCATCCAGGCTGCCGTGTCCAGACGCTCTTCAGCCCTCTCCCAGGCTGCCAGTCTCTTGACCATTGAGAGACAAGAGCTTTAGGATTGTTTCTCCTTGACTTAAAAAATCAAAAAAGGCAAAGTTTTAAGTTCAGCATCATAATGAGGCATAGACTTGTCAAGGTAATTGCATTTATTTCATTGCGCTTTTGATGACCATTACAACTAAAATGTTGTAGTTTTACGTTAATTTATTGTATTAAATTTTTTCATTCAACAAACTACAGCTTAGCCCAATTTGATCTTCTGTCTAGAAGATTTTTGTTTTAGTTGTTCTCTCATGAAAGACATTTTAATGAATAGTTTGTAGGGGCCATTGTCCAAGCAGGAGCATTTGAAGACATCATTTCTGTCAGCAGCACAAAAATAGCCCAGGGGTTTCTGGTTGGAACCCTGTTTTCTGATGAGGTGTCCATATCTACGGTCAGCCTCCTAGGGAAGTGCTGTGTCTGGATGCCAACAAGAATCATGCTACGGCGTGCAGTCGATCAATCACTGCCAGGGAGCCGGAGCTGGCCGGAAGCGCCGTCTCTGTACGGGTCGGAGTACAAGGTTCACGAAGTGCAGACCCTGGGGTGGGCTCCATCGCCTCGGACCCGAGAGCCCGGCCACAGTCTTCTGATTCGTCTTAGCTCTGAGATGCGGCTAACGTTTTTCCCTTTAACGTATGCGGCCGGCACTTGTAAATGATCTAAAACCATTACAACTCTCTTTTTAAAAGTTGAATAGATTTTAACTTTCCGTGTAAACAGCAAGGAAAAAGGGAAAAAGTGTCATCTTTAGATCAATGGATGATTCTCAACAGCCCCAGAAGGGGCTACAGAAATGTTAAAATGTCTTTTTAGACTTGCCGGTAGAATGATCTCAGGGGTTAAAAAAGCGTTGACTCTGGGTGTTGATTTGAATTTTCTTCCCTCTCTCCTATATGTTTCTTTGCCTGTTTTTATCCCTATTCAGTAATGTAAAGTGTGCACTTCTCAGTGAAAATGACAACCAGTGAAAGTAATTGGAAATAAATATTAATAAAATCTAAACCAAATACTAGTGTGAGGTAGTAGAAAAAACGAAATGGAAATCTAGTGACAAGCAAAGCATTGTTATTGAAAGATTTTGGAAAAAAAGCCTCTTTCACTTTGCTGGCTGAGTTAGGAAGTTTGGTCCCTGGTACAAAGCCATACAGCTGCACACAATATAAAGTAAGGTTAACAGCATATTTGGTGCATTTATAACTTCCCTAGGGCATTTTAACATTAAAAATAGTGATTGTTAACCCAGTCCATCTGAACTTAAATATGAGCTTACTTTGCAAGAAATGAGGGGTAACGTCTAAGCACTTTTCTCTAGGTTTTATTATTCTTCTAAGATTTTACATTATGGCTCCTTTTTGTCTGTTTTTATATGTTTTATTTAAGGTACTGAGATACTTGGAGTTGTAGGCTAATTGGATATAATACTCCCAACTCTCAGCTCTGTAACTTTACTCTTATGTAGTATGACATAGGTTTTCATAAGCATAATGCACCCCTTACTCATATGGGATGACACTGGTCTTCATACATGTGTACACTTTGCTCTTACGTGATGTGGCAGACGCCCACCAGCACAACAGGCTTGCGATGGATATGGCAGTGCTTTATCTTAGAACGGGTCTGATGCATTTTCCAACATGATGATTATGAACGACTGCCTTAGTATATTTGATTGTAATCACAGAAATGCAATTCCTAACAATAGTGGCAACTTCTAGAGTATCAGAATGGTTGCAGCCGTATTTAAGACTTTTATTAATAAATAAAACCAAGAAGTCTTCACATGGACCATGGCTCACTCCTGCTATAAAATATACTGAATAACACAAATACATTTTATCTTACCCTTGGGAATACAAAAAAGGTAGAGACACCCATCTTCTTGAGGCTTAGGGACATTTGCATTCTGCAAATATATTTAACTTTAAGAGGCATCCTGATAAAAAGGAGTTCAGGAGCACTTTCCAAATTAGCCCCCACTGTGACCCTGAAGTCTGCCAACTATTAGCCAGAGCCAAATGGCAATTTCCAAGGTGTAAAGAGCTAAAGATACTGGAATGGACAGCCCCCGCCAGCCCAGATCCAGCATAAGCACACCGCAGGGTCTGCCGTCTCCGTGCGTCCCCAGCCTTACTTACTGTTCGTGGGCATTGGGAGCTGCTGCCCAGTCCTGTGCTTCCCGCTATGGTGGCTGGAACTAAACTCCGCATGTAGAGTGTCAGGTGATTTCTTGACACATGAAAACAACAAGACCCAATTTCATTCACTACCATGTATGTTTCGTGAACGTTCCTCTGTACCATTTCTAAGACCCAGTCCCTTTATAACTTGGTGATGGAGTCAGTATTTTCTAAGACAAAAGCCTTGGGGCATGTCCAGGACAAATTAGAATGGCGAGTGCTGATGCTGTGGTGTGTGTGCATGGTGTGCTCATTTCTTCTGGAAAGCTCAGAGACCTCCTGTAAGAGAGGCAGAAATCTATTAGCATGAGGAGCAACTCCATGCATTTTGGGACTAAGTTTGTTTAGTTCCTCAAATTATGAGTGTGCTTAAAAACTCATGAACTGGCCGGCTGCAGTGGCTCACACCTATAGTCCCAGCATTTTGGGAGACTGAGCCAGGAGGATTGTTTGAGATCAGAAATTCAAGACCAGCCTGGACAACATGGCGAGATCTCGTCTCTACAAAAAATTAAAAAATTAGCTGGGTGTGGTGGTGCTCACCTGTGGTAGTCCCAGCTACTCAGGAGGCTGAGGTAGGAGGATCATTTGAACCGAGGAGTTCAAGGCTGCAGTGAGCTATGATCACACTGCTGCACTCCAGCTGGGGCAACAAAGCGAAACCCTTTCTATAAAAAAAAAAAAAAAAAACTCATGAACTCACAGGGTGTCTTCCCAGGAATGGTTTTTAATATTTTGCCCTCACTTAAGAATTGATATGCCTCGCCTCCAGGATAGACATAAGGAATGTGTCTGCTCACTGCCACATGGCTCTGTAGAGAGTGAAATGGTTGGTCACAAGGGTAGGATATCTAGGAGGCAGTATCAAAACTATGCAGCCTAGTAAGTTTTTCTACTCTAAGCTATTCTAAACTAGCTGTTGGGTCCAGGGTGGAGCCCCCCATCTGTTGAACTCTTTTGTAAATAAGAGACACCATAGTGGTTTGCATTCTGTCCAGATGAGCTACAGCTTTCCTGCTCTGGGCAGCGTGCCAGGATAGCCTATCCTGAGCAAACCTGGGGCATCCCCATCGTAAAGTGAATGGAGTCAACTGCAGCTGCAGGCTGTTAAAATGCAAATTGCACACATAGGTTAGCTCTCAGCCATTTAAAGAGCTAATGTCTACATTGGTGGCAGAACTTGGCACTCCATATGGTAGCTAATAATGTTTTCAGGGCCAGGAGGAGTTTTCTGATTTATGGGGGGGCGTGTAGGTGCTGAGTTGTAAGTAGGAATAGGTATAGGCACCCTCTCACAGGTAGGTTAAGGTGCAGTTTTCTGTAAGGTGATAGCAGGCCCAAGTGAATTATAAAAAAGGTTTTTATTTTCAGCAACTTTATTCACCAAAATTAGGAGATGAAAAAGTTAAACACACATAGGCCACCACTATCACCATGACCACTGACAGCTAACATGTTTGATCCTCACTAGCCATGACTCTAAAATACAAAACTGACCGCTAGGGCAGTCTGTGCCCTTCCAGGAAGGTTCAGAGTGCCCGAGATACCCAGCTGTTCATTGTTCAGCCATTCAGAATTCTGGAGGATGTTGAAACCAACGTGGGGAGATTTTGGAGCTGAGGGATTAGATACACAAGCACACGGTATGTGTGAATATATGTTTATAAATCCAAATTCTCACCTCCAAAATCTTCCCATAATGTACATGCACACACATCCATCCGTACATTCATGTGTTCGTGTGTGTTTGTGTTGCTTTAATAGTGGTAGAAAGGAGAAGGATAGTAGATACGGTGCCTAAGATTTATTGAAAAGGTAAATTTGAATTCCATTTGCAAATGTTTCTATTTCTAGAAGGATGAATTTGTGAACATTTTTCCCTGAAAAATATTGTTTCCTTGTCAATCTACTCGCCAGTGTCCTGCTCTCCGACTGGATTTTGCTTAATGAAAGTAATGTTTTTATTGCTTCATCCAGTTGGGTATTTTTCTCAACAGATCCTTCAGTTCTTTTTTTCTCTGATGTTGGGCAGCATCTGCTTCTCCCTCATGCCAACTGTCTGGATAACAAATGAATCGTGCACCATCTTGACACTTCTGGAGAATGGTGCCAGCTGTCTCTGAACACTTGAATTCTGGATTCTACAGTGGTCTCTGTTATAGAAGAGAACTCTACTCTGTTTAGTGTTAACTGAAAAATCCTTGCCCAGCCTCCAGCTTCTTGCTTTCAGAAGTAAGAAAGAAAATGACGTGAAATTTAAGTCACTAAAATTTACTGGTTTGAGCAAATCGGTGGCGCCCACAGAAGATATTGGCGCTAATGACTGGCGGTTGGGGCTCTCCTTGGGTGTTTTCCGTCTGCACCTCCCTGTTCCTCTGTCTCTTCTCCAGGGTAGAGCGTCCAGGTACCCAGGGCCACCTGACATCTTTGCTGACACAATATGGGGAGATAGATTGTGGGTTGACTAATAGATAAAGTAGGGGATGTAGCTACCTATTTGTTGTAGATGAACAAAGTGATTGCAGGAGAGGTGTAAGTGCCAACTGCGTGCCAGCTATGAATGAGGGACTTTTGCTTTTTCAGACAGCTGCTCACTCCAGCCCCTCTCTCTAAGGAAGACACGGAAATACCCATCAGTTCACCAGCACAGAGTCACTTGTTTCTCATTTTCTGTTTCTTTCCTTTTTCTAATTATCTCCGTGCTTTAGAAGAAGTTATCCCTTAGCAAGACAGTACGATAATAAAGGAAATGTTCCAGGATAATTAATCTGAGATTTTCAAGTATCTCCTCTCTAAACTTAAAAAGGAAAAAAGAAAACAAACGAACATTTCGGGACATCGGGGACGAGGCTGCTGGCGAAAGCAGCGGATCTCCCTGCTAGGTCGCAAGTCTAGGGACGGCGCAGTACCCGCGATGCCTGTGGGCTGAGGGGGCTCTGACACGTTGTGCTGAATGATTTGAGCTGCTCTGTCCAGAAGGATCCCTGGCTTCCACCCACGAGCAGGACCCAGAGCACCCCAGTTGTGACAATCACAGATGTCTCCAGAGATTGCCAAATGTCCCTTGGGTGATAAAATCACTCCCAGTTGAGAACCACTGTTCTAGAAGGACCAGTAGGGGCTAGATAGTGCTGGAGGATGATGTTAACTGAAGATATTGGAAGTTTGTCATTAGACTGTTGTATTTTGATTTTTACAATGAAATCCGAGTTTTTGAGTCTGAAATTCTAACTTGGTACCAGGTATTTCTGCCCTTGATTTTGGTAAATTAATACCATCAAGGCAGCCTCAGCACCAGTGGCCGCATCCATGCACACAGACACATACTTGTCTTTCTCTAAGCTCTGCGATCACATATCTGTGTGTGGAAAATTGGTGCACATTAAAAATACGACTTAAGACAAAATACATTTTCCAGTTTTATTAAATAAAATGAAATCATTTCTGCTACCAAATTTTGCCTGGGTGTGAATTTTTACAACTGAGATATTAATCCTTAAAAAGAGATTTTTATAATGGAAATGCTGACACACCTTAGCTGCCCTGCTTCAAATGGCATCATTATATTATTCCACTCTTGACCGTGTCCGTGTTCTGGAAACAGTGGTAGCATTGTCTGCTCCTGAACAGTGCTGAAGAAGCAAGGAGGGGAGGATTTGGCACTGATATCAGAGTGGGGGAAATAACTTAAAATAAAAAATACACCTTGCATGTATGACTCATTCATTCAACTCAGGGGATTTTCTAGAATGAATAAGTAGGCTTGATCCACATAGGATTTATGTTTTCACCACATGTGGGTAACTCAAACTGATAATAATGCCTTTTGGTTACATCTTCCAGACTATCTTAGCTAAGTCTTGAGTTGCTGAAATCACTGCCCAGTTATGAGAGTTCCCATCAGTAAGCTAATCACTTTATTGTACTCTAACTTAATATTTGATATTTTGGCAGGCTCTATACCTCTAAACAGCTTGAAATAATGTTTTTGTCTCTCCCCATACACATGGTCATCTGAGTGTGTGCATACACACACACACACACACAAACCCCTACTTGTGCAATCTTGAGACAGCCTTTTACAATAAAAGCACCACGTTTTGTGCTTAGTGTTGCAATATTGCATGTCTCAGACACTTTTCAGAGTTTCCTATGTGCACTTAGTGAGGAAGAAAGGAAAAGAAATGGAAGGAATTATCCTAGCAAGGCCCAGCTGCATTTCCCTTTTCTCTCAACTAGGGCAGAAATGAGAGCGCTCTCCAGGACCCAAACAGACTTTATGGCTTATCCCGCTTCACACCATCCTTCCACCATTCACAGGAACAAACAAATAATAGTAATAATTCAGGGTAGTTAGTAGCAAAAGTTAAAAGGAAAAAAAATGAGAATAAGAAAAATAAAATGCTAAATTGTCAAAGCAAGAATTATGAGGAAAGACATCTTTTTAACGAAGGAGGTAGCTTGTGGAAAATACAAGAAATAGCGAAATAGTCCTTTTAAAGTGGTTTACTGTCAGACACAGGGCAGAAAATATGTCACTGTCTGGCATGGAAAGGCGACTAAAGTTTTTCCGTATATATCTTGACTTTCATTTTTGAGTTTACTTATTAAGCAAAAGCTTTTAGTGTTATGGGAAATGCACTTGAAAGGCTTTGGCCAAAAGGAAGGTAAATTTGTTGTGTGATTTGAAGTTCTCGGCATACATGCTGCACATTCGTATCCATTCCTTCATTCCAAAAGGCGTCGGAGCCCTTGAGGCCTGTGGCTTGGAGGGAAGTGCAGAGTGCCCCGGAGTCTCCCTCTGCTGCCCCTTTGCTGCTGCAGAGCCGGCACGTGTCTCCGAATCCCAGTTGCCTCCAAAACTGGGGGATGGAGTGACCATTGTGGGAGTGACATATCTTAGAGCCTGCGCCATGCCGACCGCAGAGCAGATGACAGCGTCCGGAAGCACATCTCTGGTTCCCTTCTGGGGCGCTGCGTAATTCAGCGTCTGGAAGCTTCTCTTCCTCCCTCCTGCCTGCATGGGCAAGGGCAGGGAGACAGTGGTGCCGTGTGTTACAGAAGCAGCCCAGTGACGATGGGACGTCCACGTGTACACTTGTTCCGAATAAGGAACACAGTCATCTCAGATGGCCATTAAGAACATTCTGTGTTTGCAAAAAGTTCTCGATTCCAGCTTTTCTTTTGTTCAATTATTATTTTATTAAAATACGGTGTTTAGTGGTAAAATCCAGGGTGAGGGGAAGCTCCCCAGCACTTGAATGCTGTTGATCAGTTCCTCACTAGCTGACCCATGTTTACAGCCCTGCAAACACGGTCCCTTATTAAATGCCTGTGTTCTGCGTTCGCTGTGGGGCCTGCGGTGCGGTGTGTGTTTTTTCAGTTAGGTGGCACAGGCAAGAAGTGAATTCCTGCCCCCAAGGAGCTAACTTTAATGTAGTATGTTATTTCCAATAAACCCTTTATTATGAGTATATTATTATATTGTATGCCAAACACATTTAAATATTTAAATGTTCAAATGACATTAGCAAACACCTAAAACTTATTTCCTGTTGCAATAAAATGCGTTTTCTCAGTCTTACAACTCTCCATGTTAATAATAATTAAAAGGTTAGAAGACAGCTTTAATTGCAACTGATCACTCAGCCTTTCCCCTCATTTTTGCAACAAACACACACAGTTTTCTAAATATCTTAACCAGAATGTCTTAAATTCCATTCTTCTTCCTTTTTTTTTTTTTTTAAAGTTTATCTAATGTGTAAGAAAGCGTGTTTGATTGATGGGCCACCCTCGTCCACAGCTCCTCAGTAAATCTCTCAAAGTCCTTAACCTTGCACAGGCTGCCTGATAGAGAGCATTTGCTGTTGTTTATAGTCTGTTATCCCTGGGATTGGCTTTCCGTGTAATAAAGTACTAAAAATCTCTTAGAGTAGGATCAACTTGGGTGTTCTGCGGTTTGCATGCTGGTTGTTATGCCTAATTCCCACAGCAGAGAGGGGAGTTAGAGGGCGCATCATAAAGAACAAAAGTCAGTGGGCTGCCAGCGGAGCCAGCAGCCCTGCGAGTGGATTTGGGTAATAGCAACATTTCTGAAAGGCAGGGCAGTGACACTTAGTGAGGTTGGTCGTAGGAAGCAGTTGTAGGTCTGGATCCAATAACGTATCATTGCCTGCGTCTGGAATAGATCGCAGGATAAATTGAGTGAACTCTTACCCTGCTGGGAGCTTTTTTGCTGTGTGCTCTGTGCTTATTAGCCTCCTAGCCCTCGTTTGACCCTGTTCCCTTTTTAAATTAATGCATCTCCAATTCCCTAATCTAGACTTTTTTTTTTTAATCTCATGTTTCTTTGTTTCCACCCAATTTGAGGAAATAGCTGAGGAGTTTTCAACTGTTTACCCAGAGGCAAAATTAACAGGTGCATTCAGGGTTATTGTAACGCTCATCAAATGCACTGAACGCCTGGCCTCTTTCCAGTTCTGATAAACAAGTGAGCATTGTAAATTAATTGAAAACTGACAGAGATAAAAGGTAATATTTAGTGGCTGAGATGAAAGTTTTACTGTGTGCATGCAGAGAGCCTCACTGCAACACGTAGTCTGACACTCGCTTCCATAGTAATGAGTTTCTAAGGAACAGACCCTAAGTAATAGACACTGAAGCTCAACCAAAAAGGGCCCGCTTTCAGGCTCTTCACACAGTCTGGGGATGTATTTACATCCGACATTGCAGCTTGGCACACGGAAGAAACTATTCAGAAGTTTAACCGTCTTTGCTGCCCGTTCGTGCCCTTATTTGGAGGTAGTTAGCAGAAGGCCCGTAAACCTGCATGAGGAGGATTAGGAAGAAAACGCACCGGGAGGAGGAGGATGTCTCTGATACTCTGCGCTGGAACACGTAAGGATCATTTAGAGGGAAACAAATGGTATTTTACATGCAATGAATATCTTCAGGTACAAAAAGCTCTTTAAGACCTAGCTTCCTTATTGTGAAAAGTGAACTTCATATTTTGCAAAGAATACCCACTTTTTCTGAGCAATCTAGCTCCACGAAAGGGTTTTGAAAAGTTCTTTGTTAGATAGAAGGGATTGCAAAACTGTGTCATAGTAATACTGACGTGTTGCTGTTTTACATAATATGGCAAAGAGCTTCAGTCCGCACTGTTGGTTCTCTGGACATAATAGGGTAATTCTTATAATACACTCTTCAGAATAAGGGGGTTATAATAAAGATTTAGGCAAGTCAAATTCAGGGAAAAGCTACGGTAACAGCAATTCTAGGATTTGTTTTGCAGTGACAAATTATTTTATTCCATGTAACTTGAGAACATTTACCCGGACCACCCCTGCCTTCCACCTGCCTACTTCACGTCTCATTTCGTGTCGCTTCCTCAGAGAGGCTTCTCCAGCACCCGAGGCTTGGCTCAGTGCCCTTGCCGTGCACTCCCCTGGTGTCTTAGGCTTCTCTCCCATAACTCTTGTCTCACGCGTTCCTCCTCCTGAAGTACTGATCTTCCCCTTAGACCGTACACTCAGCATGTCTGTCTTGGTTTGCCCAAATACTCTGACCTGCGCAAACCAGAATTTTAGCCCTGGTTGACAGAGATGGTGCCTAGGTAGATGCTGTAGAAATTACCAACTAATTAATATTGGGTCAAAGTACAAGAATGAGTTAAGATTGACTCCAAGGTTTTAAGCTCTCCTAACGGGGTGTGTGGTGCATTAGTAATATTAACATTAATGTTCCTATCTAGGAAACATGAGTTGACACACGTTCAGCAGGAAGGAAGCTGAGTTCCATATTGGACATGCTGAGATTGAAGTGCTGGTTAGCGTTGATGTGGAGAGATTTAGCAAGCTTGGGATATGTCCAAGGGAACCAGGGATGCAGGCTTAGATGTGAAAACCCACTCAGGTGGTGGTATTTAAAACCACTCCAAGGTAGGTGTCTACTATTTTGATCTTCTGAACATTGCCAAGAATGGAGATTCCATTGCTGTCCCTATGATCTTTTTTACCATCTTCTGTATTTCTTCAAGATTGTTTACCCTCTCTCCAATAAAAGTTACTTGATAATGCTTGTTGAATACATCCGAAAGATCAAGCATGATTTCATAGGCTGCTTTTTTTCCTGGATCTTAATCATTACCAAGAGTCTTTTCCACTTTCATGTTTGTCATCATTTGTTTTGCCCGAATTTTTGCCTTCTTGGTTTAGCTGAGTCCACGCTGATAAATTTGATATATCCTAAAAGACATGAGTTGTAAATGTTCTAAGTTTTTAAAACTGTCTGCTCAGATGCTCTAGCTGGGCCTTCGCTCTGCTGCACACGTGGTCTTGCTGCTGGGCACATCTCTGACTTTCACTGAGCCTGTCCCTCCCCAGTGCTCTGCCTTGCCCAGCCTCAGTTTTTCAGATTACAGGTTACAATTTCAATGATTCCATGGAGAAAATAGTGGTTCACAATCTAGGATTTCAAGGAATATAGAAACTATCTTCTCTGTGTTCCCTTTCCTTCTATGTTCTGTTTCCCATCCCTTCTAGACTCGGAGTTTTCCTATCTTTCCTACTCTCTATGGAGAGAAATGTATTCATTATTTTTTTATAAACTATGGTTTACTGTAACCCAGTGTTGTAGTAGTTTTGTTTCCTTTTATTGGTTTTGAGAATTTTGGAGCTAAAAGGCCATTAGAAATCATGGTGTCTGGCCATATACCCTGACTCCCACCTAATATTATCAAGGAGATCACAAGACAAGTGGCTTCCCAGGGATTCACACACTGTAAGCCTGGGGTTCAAACTCACTCCACTGTGTCATCATACATGAATGTCACTGTGATGACTTAGAGCAGTCAGAAGAAGGGTATCCTGTGAACAGTTTAAAACAACAGAGAGCTATCTGAGAAGGTCTCAAATATATTAGATATGCAGTTACTGTTTATAAGCAATGAAGTGTTTGGCTAATAAGCAAAATTATGGGCCAGAGTATTATTCTACTATAATCTTTTTGTGCACTTTCTGTGAGATCTATGTTATTTATATATACTGCGTGTGTGTGTGTGTGTAGCTATGTTTATCATCGATGAACAATGCAAAGAGAATCTAGATATACTTTTCTTCTCCTAAAAGCCTAAGTACAATCTTGAGTATGCGATAATAAACTATGAATGTAAAATCTATTATACTTTCTGCCATTAACTCAGTCTGTGACCTTATATAAGTCACTTATTTTACTTTTAATGTATAATAGCGAAATCATTACAGAATCAGATGATGACATTGACAAATTGCTTCAACCTCAAATGTAAAATGCTGTGTGACATGAAAACAATTTGTCTTGCCATTATTTCAGATGTTTCTACTTTTCTCTTATAACCAGAGTCACATTTCATAATCAGTTTGAACATGAGCAAAACATTAAGAATACATGATTTAAATGCATTGAGCGTTAGCAACATTTACTTGTACAGTAAAACCTAAAGATTTCTTTTGAGGCCAAATTTCCCTTTTGTTTGAAGAGGCTCACTTAGTTTAGTCATTATCCACTCACATGAAGAAAAATTACCTTAAGATTACAAATGCAACTCTTTGTTGTTAATTTCTTCTACTTAAAGTTTTCTGAGAAAGAAGCTACCCTATTTATAGAAGTATGTATTTGGACTTGGGCCAGAAGTTATTTTGCGTGTATTTTCATGTACTAATGCCACTACAAGTTGCTAGATAGATATAATATAGGCAGCTTGTACATCCATTTTCTTTGCCATAATTACAGGCCAAAGTATATTTTAAACAGCAACAAAAGAGACTGCTAAAGTCTGATTTTTTTAGATCCCTCAAGAAAAAAGTATAGGTTATTATATATCTTGATACAAAGTTTTAAAATATTTTTTATGATAATGAAGGCTGTCATTGATTCTAGGAAAACTCAAGCTAAATGTAAGAAATATGCCAAGTGTTAAGTTTGAAAATTCAAACTAAAGGCAAAGAGTAAGGTATGCCAAGAATTTCAAGTTTAATCCTGACATAAGTAAAAACTGTTTGAGGTGGGTTTGCTATAATACTAACTATTTTTAGAGACAAAATTGGAACATCAAACTTATGACTCAAATACATATAATCCATTCAGCATTCAGCAAGGATTCACCCTTGTCTTTTGCTTTGAGAAAAATTCCTTCTACTTTAGTTTTTTTTTTTTTAAAGTTTCTTTTTATTTAGGTAATATATCACACTAGAAAAAAACATTTAGAGACAAACTTGCATTCAAACCCTAGCTTTGACATTTAACCAATTGTGGACTTTGGAGGTAATAAGTCATAGCCAGTCCAATTATTGTGAGAATTGAGTCTGGTACCACTTATAAGGCTCCTAATGCAGTACCTAGCACATGGAAGATATTCCATAAATAATAACTCTTGCTGTTGTTACCTGTACTCTCATATGGAAAACCAAACCTATGAATGACCAGGGTGAGAAAAAAGATGCTGAAGGTGAGTTGAAGTCTGTGACTAGTGAGCCAACACCATGGCTCACCAGTGGTTCTGACAGGTCATGACGACGTGATGTCCTCAGTTCCTCTCCCCTTTCTTCTTTTGAAGGGGCCCCTAGAGGTGGGGCAGTTTCACAGGCTGCCCTGTGCTCAGCCAAGGTGTGCTTCAACCAACACATTCCTTGCATCCAAGAGAGCCGCTGCAGGGCCCTTGTCTTTGTGGTTTTGTTGTGTTCCCACCCTAACTGTACATTGATATGATGTAGGTTCTTTTCTAACATAGGAGTCCAGAGACCCAGAATAGTTGACAGATGTCTCCTTTTGACCCACATGGTTGCGGCTTCCTTTGTGCATAAGTGGACCTACCTGCTTGAGGCCAGCACGTCCTGCCAGTCTGAGGGTCACCCCCTTGGTATGGGTGGCCCTGCTGGCATGTGGGTTTGCAGCTCATAATCTTCATTATCTGTACTGTCTGGTGTCTACCACCCAGGCAGAATCCAACCGTGTAGAAGGGCTTGATACTTTCTTATTAAAAATACACAATGCGAGCCTGTTTATCTCATTGCAACCTTTGAAGGCAAGAAATATTCGGTAGCTTATCCCCCCACCTTTCCCCCCAAAATAGGATATTTTTAGCTTTAAGTAACAGGAAAATTTGAATGAATTTGGACTTAACCATAGGATATATATTATCTCATGGGATCTGCCGTCCAGAGGTGAGCTGGCTTACTGTTGGCTGATACAGAGTCAACGAGAACCCAAGCTCTCTCTCCTCTCTGCTGTCCACAGTGTTGCCGTCATCCCCAGACTGGTCCCCATTAACCTGTATTGCAGCTGCCAACAGCAGTCGGGACCACGTGCTTCTCCATCTGGAGAAATAGAGTGACTTCCCCTGGCCTTTCCGGAAGTCCCCAGCAGGCCTCCTCTCCCATCTCCCTGGCTGGAGTTGGATCATATATCCATGCCTAGACCGACTGCCAGTCACTTGAGTGGAATTGCTCTGCTCGTCTTAGAAGAGAGCTGTGGGCAGCCTACCTGAGGCACAAGGATGAACACGTAAACTGTAATGGTTTTCCCTTGGAAACAAGGTGGGAACGCACTCTGGCCACTGCAGAAGGCTTCTCGGAGGAGGGGATTTTTGTGCTGAGTTTTGAAGAATACATAGAGGTAGGAAAAGGTAGGAGGAGATTTTAAGTTGACGGAACAGCATGTCCAAAAAGTTCAGAATTATGAAATAATATGACCTTTTGGAGGGAAATGTGTGCCTGTGGAGGATGGTTAGGGTCATGGGAGATGAGCCTGAGGGAGAGTCTGTGTCTGTCTCATCCAAGTTTGAATTCCACTCCAAATTATGGGAGTGTCCGCATCAAATAGGAGAAAGGTCCTTAATTAGGAGGATGGTAGGGGAAACGGAGAAGAAGTGGTATTTAGGGAAATAGGTGTTGGGATATGAGTGAGAAGAAAGGAGTCAGGTGATGGATCTGAACAAGTCCTAGGTCTTCCAGCCACTGTACCCACCTGTGCCAGCATCCTTCCTCATTTCCATGGTCTTCCTCCCTCTGTCTCTCTCTCTTACACACACCCACACCTGTACGTGTACCTATGTAGTCAGAATGAATTTCTGTGGCAGTGAATAACAGCAAAAATAGGGACATATGTACAAAATATTAATTGTTAATTTGTTCTCCCCATTCCAGTATTAACAGCTTCCCTTTCCCAATTTTTGGAAATATTTTAAATGAACAATTGTACTTGTGTGAGATTACAAAAAAGACACTCCTTAACCAAAAGGATTTGGTGATTCCTAATTAGCTATGACACTGATCTTAGTAAGAATCAGTCATTTCAAAAAATCTCAGCATTTGGTTATCAGCTACTTGCGAATTTGTTGCGTTCCATGGAAATTTCACTTTGCACTTAGAGTTTGGAAGGAAACATACTACGATCTAGTATCATGTTTCTTACAAATGGCTGAAATATGCTTAGCCAACCTCCTGCCTGCATAAAGTTCACCTTAACTAAGACCAAACTGAAAACAAGGAACGCCTTGAAATATTTCGGGATGTTCTGCAAGCACAGGATTATAGGAGGGGGAGTTCATTGGATTTTTAGCACTTCTAGCACTTTAGCACTACTTAAACATAAATGCCCATGACTTATCAGCTTTATTCTTTTACTACTTAGGATCTTTTTGTATCACTAAAACATTAGTCACAAAGCTTGAAAAAATTCCAGAGAGTTTAAAATGTCTAACCTGCTCATTTCTGATAGCTGAATTCTGTGACTGTCTACCCAGTGTGTCAGCCTTGCAAAGCCGTAAAGCGGCTCTGACTCTGAAGCCTCACCCCACACTGTTTTTAACTTGCGTTACGCATACAGCGTAGCTTGAGAATGCAGCAGTCCAGGCTTGTAAAGCAAGAAGTGGCTGCCAGGTCCGGTGAGCACCAAACTGCCACTAAGGCATTTTACGCAACCAGATCAGTGTTTATTGAGATTACACTCGAGACCACACATTGCGGCTATTCTACAGATTTTTCTTTTTCTTAAATCCAGCTGATTCACATGCTGGTTTTGGCTCCTTTCAGAAAACAGACTTCTGGATCAGCTGGCCACCAGAGCCCAGCATCTCCGCTGTGTGTTCTACTTGGAAGTGCAGCTGACCCAGACTTGGTTTCTTAAAGTAGCCAAAAACTAGCATCTGGCCCTAATTTAGACTCAGCTTATGGGCTCCCCACTAGCAGCAAATACATCTCCTGTTCTCTTCCTTCTCCCTCTGCCAGGAGGCGGTGGAGGGGAGACGGTATCAGTGACACACGCTCCTGTTTTTCTAGCTGCGTCTCTCTCACTTCCAGTAACGTTCTTCTTTCCACGTGCACGAGCCTAGTTGACATTTATGGTTGCCACGTTTGCCTCTGTAAGCTGTTTTCATGACTGCCGTGTTTGTTTAACGCTCATTCAACAGGTTGTTGAGAACCTACTGTGTGCCAGGCGCACTGCGTCTGCTCTGGGAGCAGCCAGGGCAGGCGGAGCGTGAGAGTGGCATTGTCGTTCCTGAAGCAAAGGCCTGGGTGCCCCTCCAGGTGGAAGGTCTTGCGAAGTCCTCAACAGAACAGATCCATTTATCTTTTTAAACTGGATATTGCCTACCGGGAGCCCTTTCTTCCCCTGTCTTTTGGATTAAAGAACATTTCTAAAATTCTGGCATCTAAATAGTGCTCCTTTTGTACATTAGATGCCATGGGAGGTTTACGCCATGGTAGAGAAAACACGGCCCTGGCCTCACATTGCTTCCACCTAGGCATCTTCTGACTAGGAAAACTCAGGGAAATTTTTTAAAAATACACTCCCAAATTCTACCTCAGTAAAGTGGATTTCAAACAAACGAAAACAGTTCCCAGAATATTGCTTTCACGATTGTGAGCTGAAGATGAAATTGGCTACAAAGCATCCCCACAGAGGCACCGAGGGCTGCCAGAGCCAGAAGAGCAGCCCACGTCCGCCTCTGCCCGCTGCCTGCTTGGCTGGCTGTCGCTGTGACTCCTGACCAGCAGTGGTGCACCCTGTGCCTTCCACGGGCAGTGTCTAGCGACAAGTGCTTTCAGCTCTGCCTGGCAGAGCTCACTGTGGAACAACATGATTTTATTTCCCCTTCCAGGGTGAAAATTACAGCATCAGTTGGAAGAGTACCTCTGACTTGGAGTTGACTAGAGTGGTCAGAATGATGGATCTGAGATATCCTTGAAGGGATAATTGTACACAACCAGTTTAAAAGCTGGTAAATATTTAAGGGTCAGGGGTTAAATGTCAAAGCCACAGTACTTGGGCTCAGCTCCATAAAGTATCAAGAATGACTGCTAATTAAATCCAGGGTATATTTCACCAAAGGGAAATAAATTTGACAGCTAACAACCAATACTGGATTACCACCTTACAGAGGTTAGGGATCATGCTAGTAATTGTAGGTGGTTTACAGTTTTTAACCCAGTACTAATCGGGAGGATGATTGCTTACAGTTACAGATTACCACACCAAACAAAGTTAAGTCTAGCGAGCCAAAAATAAGTATTACCAAAAGGAATATATATCTGGGTCCCCTGGCTCACTTTTTGTTTAAAAACAAATGCCCTCTGGCTATTGCAGAGCAAATCACTGAAACAAATGTAGTCAAAAGACAGGCTCACTTTTTTTCCTTGAGCTGAAAATTTTCTCTGTGATTAATAATTACCAACCAGTGCTATAGTCAACTATAAAATGAGATGAATTGGATTTCCAAACCAGTACAGCAAATTAAAGGCAGAAAAGTGTCAGCTCAGGGTATAGTAGTACCTTTCCTAGTCACGCCCTTGTCCTGTACTTAGGCATTACGATATTTTACTCAAGTTCAGCATTCTTAGATGGGCATGTAATTTGAACGCTGCTTTGGATGCCCCACCTCAGGGAAAAAGCTATTTACCTTAAGATGAGATATACCTCATGAGCACTAAGCAAACAAAGTAATTGTAATATTTTAATAGCTATGTTTACATGCAGATCTTGAGATTATTTCTGCATTAGGTGATTTATAGGACTGTACTGAGTAAATCACACTTGGGATGCTGTTCCAAAGAATGAGTCACAAAATACTGCCATCTTCTCTGTCTCCTTTCAAAAGAGAGCTCCAAGGGGAAGAGACAGAAATGGAATCCACCACTCCTCACACTAGTCGCAATACCGACCAAGAAATCATCCCATCTAAATTATCATTTCAGCTGTTTTTGATATTTTATTCCCATCACTAAGTCTGTTTAAAGTAAAATCGTCTAACCCAAAATTTCACAGAGATAAATTAATGTGGGAAAAAAATAGCCAAAGCCATTATAGAAAACCTCGCCATCCCTAATACTCCGCTTCTGCAGGCTGAACTAATTACTGCATAATCTTTACTTGAGGTATTGGTTAAATCAATTAAGTTGTTAGGAGTAATTTCAGTAATGCCAGTGTTTGAGAGAACTGCATAGCAAACATGATTCCCCGTAATTAGACTTTTAAATTCACAGCCCTATCTGAGTCTGGAGCCAAACACCCTATTTCGAATCTCTCTGTATTAACTTGGTTGTAAAGGGGAATTTTTAATATGTCTGGCTCTGAGTAATTAGTTTGCAAATTTGTAATGTGAGATTTTGTAGGAGCTGAGTTGGGGAAGGAGAGCAAAGCCTCCTCCCCTTTCCTTTTATTAGCTTTTCCTGTATCTGGAGACTTCCTGCAAGGATGGAACATTCCTTTAAGTTCAACTCGTGGGAGGTTTGCACCAATAGCATAAAATGCCTCCAGACAGGTACCTGCCACTGACCTTCATGCACCTTTTGCCCTTTAAAAAAAAAAAGAAAGAAAGAAAGAAAAAGCAGTGCTTGTCTTTGTCAAGCCTTCCAGAGTGCTTGGTGGGCAGTGGAGCCTGGGCCACTGCATCCCCCAGTCCCTTGTCTGCTCCCCGTGAGGCCTGAGTGTAGACGCCGAGCTCGAGATCCTGTCCAGACCTGTGGGAAAGTGCACAAAGCCCCAGCCGTTCATCCCTCGTCTTTCCCACTTGCTGGGGAAGGAACTCCCCCCAGCAGAGCTTCATCAGCCTTCGCTTTAACTCCTTGGCTCCTGTGGCAGGCAGCCAGTCCATCGAGTGCCGTGTTTGCATTTAAGACGCTGAAGTGTAAGAGAGTCCTCCTTGCTCGGCTCCCACAGAGAATTTTCCCAGTGACTTCCTTTACCAGACAAGGGTTTATCATAATGCATTCCTGTCCATAGAAAATTCAAGTTTCAGTACAGGGGTCTGCCACACTGATCAGTACTTTGATTAATACCATGAAGCATCATTCTTGCAAATAATAAATTAGGAAACTAAAAGGCCACATTATTACTGGGATCTGAATCCTGAATAAAATATAACTTATTTGGGGTTTTATATTCTGTAAAGACTGCAGTTGTCTAGTTTTATGTTAACTGACTATATGTTATAAAGAAATGGCTGTGTGCCCTCCATTGGAAAAGAGCCGTCTCTCTTCACCCACCTCATGCTCGTTTGTAAATGCAGAAAGCTCGCCACGATAATGACGTACAATTATAGTCAACATTTAACAATCTTGAGCTTTCCCACTTTATGTTATCATCTCACCATGTGGTGAGCCCAAAAAGGTTGTCCCTTAAGGTGCAATATTTTTACATTTTTAATGCAATTTAAATTTTGTTTTCAGAGTCTTACAGTGGCACATTTAAACATTCTGAAAATTAAACCTTGTATGAACATAATTGCAAGAGTTAGCAGAAATTGAACAAATGAAATATAAAGACTGCCACTTCCTGTATATGAATTTTTAGCCTTTTCCCAAACTTTTCTCTATTGTAAACTTAAAGTCTTATCAGCAAGCAACATGGAGTAGCAGCTGGATATCATTAAATCCCTCTGTCTAAGCTATTCTTCTTCATTACCTTTTTCCTGACAGCTCTTGCTCTGCGCGGAAAATGTAACTTCGTGATAGAGATTTATGCAATTCAGGTGTCCCCTATCCTGAGTGAGAGCGTGGCTGCAGAAGTATGAAGAGTTTACAAGAGTCTACAGAATTTTATAAGAAAAAACAGGCAAACTCTACAAAATTCATTCAAGAAACACATGTTAACAAAACCAGTTCATCCAGCGCTTTTACTCAAACTCCCTTTTACAGAAGAATATTTTCATATTCTTATGAAAGAAGAATAGCTAATAGATTTCTGCAACCTGGGATAGCTAATAGATGTCATTGTACTAATGAAGGGACACCAGCCATTTTATCATAAAATAATACATGGCAGCACTCTCCAAATGCTTTGGAGATTCAATGAAACTCTAAAATGTCTTTACCTAGAAACATAATAGAAAATATAGCGACAGATATCTAGCCATAAGCAGAATTAGAACAAGATGCTGTCTTCAGGCTAGCAAGATTGTTAAGTTGACGATGATGTGGTAAGATATACATGCCAATCTGTGAGTATTTAATTCGGCCTCTACTAGCTATCATATGTCAAAATTTGAGTTCAGGTTTCGGTATTTTTCTTTCCTTGATACAACAAAACCACTCAGAAAAGAGACTTGAATCCATTAGGCATGACAAGACACTAGGGAATAAAAAAATTTATTGAAAAATAAATCAAATGAAAATATCACTAATGATCCTCATGAACATTAAATCGAAAGCCTCTTCTTTCCTTGATATAATAGTTATTTTTTGCCATATTAGCAAATTGATACCTTAAATAATTATTGTAATCAAAAAGCACCTGTTACATTTAGTTTTATTCATGATTCCTCACAATAACTATTCAGATGATATATGCCCACCTACCCGCACTTAGTTTTTGAGTTAGAAATACAAAAGATGTCTATGAATTTATAAAATAGTTGGATTCATCAAGCCTAAAATGACATAAACCTAATTTAGTAATTTAAATGTGAATGTTACTAGGTTTATTATTATTCCATAGTAACATATCTTCTTTTATTTAAACTTTGTTTCACATTATTTCCTATAAAAGCAGAATAAAAATTCCCCAAATTTGACATAACAACTCCCCACAAAGAATGCTGCTATCTTCCCAGGTAGGAATTTTCTTACACCGTCATCGAGACGGAGCTTGTCGACGGCCACGCTAGATTCCAGGCCGCGTCAGCATATGCTTCTCTGCCCTATCTATCCCCAGCCGTCTGCCCTGTGTACTCTTTGCACGGCTGGTTTAGTTTTCATTTAGTTTTCAACCGGTTGAAATGTGTCAACTGTCAGGACAAATCTGTCAGGACAACTTCCCTGATGGACCCCGCTACTCAACACAGGCTCTGCACCCCCTCCTGCCCGTATCATTCACCCCATTTTAGCACTTGGCGCTCACTCGGTATTCCCTCCCTCCTTCCCTCTCTGTCAGTGGAGGACTAGTTAACATCTAAATAAAACATAATTCAATAAATTTTGCAAATCTGTGATATGATTTGCTTGCAGCTGTAGAATAGTACAAGAACATTCTCCACGAAACTAAAACACCTTGAAGGGATGTTAAGTTGAAAACACAGTATCGGTATAGTGTGTATAGCATAGCGTTAAAGGGGTGGAAGTGGGGAGATAAGAATGCACTGCGGTTGCTTGGTCGGGGAGGGCGGGGCACTGGGCAGAAGGGGGTTCGCAGGGACTGAATAAGAACAATGCAGTACATGCTTTCTTCGTTTTTGAGGTTTTAACCATATGAATGCAATATCTGATCTTTAAAAATGAGGTATTCTGGAATTATTGCATGATACAGTTTAATAAAAAATTGCCCTTCAATCAATTCTCTTTAAGAACAGATTAACCTAGTATTTATAAATGAGAAGTATAATTCAAAACCAAATGCTAGTGCTTAAGCCGAATCTTACAAAAGCACCGTAAATAAAGGGTTTGTTGTGTTTGGCTATTTAATGAAAGAGGGAGTTGCTGGCTCTCCACATAGATGTCATGCACTAGGAGAAGATGGATCCCAACTGGAGCCAAGAGGCAGAAGATGTATCACCGTGCCTCTGACATTTCGTAACCCCCGGAACCCCCGGGACCTCAGAGCAATTGCTCAGGGAAATGCAACATTGTAGGTCTGGATCTGTTCTGCCAGATGGAAATTAGTATCTTAAAATAGCCCAACTTTTTCCCCCACCACTGAGAACATTTTAAATGGAATCTCTTTTAGATTTAAGTATTTTTTAACCTTCAGTGGATACTTAATGAAACCTTGTAGAATATCTTCCATTTTCTTGCTAATTGATGAAATTAGTATCATCTAGTTTAATTTCAAACATTTTAACCTGCATATCTGCAACTTTCTTGGTTTCAGTTTTAACTACTGGATTTTAAAATACTAATCCTTAATAATTTCTATTTAAATTTTAGCCAAAACCTAAACTCTGCCTTGATTTTGGTTGTGTTCGTACATACAAGTCTTCCTTTTTGAGTGAGTAAGAATGCCGGAATGCTTCTAAGGATTTGATGGGACATCTGCATTGTGATTTTAAGGAGAGCGTATTTCCCATTTTGTCATTGACTAGAAATAGAGAAAAGCTAACCAATGGCTTCTTAATTTACTTTATTTGATAGTAGCTTGGGTTTGGTGTTGCTTTCTGGCTCCATAAATTACCTTTACTCTTGAATAATGAAGATCTTTTAGCTCACTGCCCTTCCATCTGAAAATGATTTTTTAAACAACCTGGGCTATAGTTTTAAACTTTGCTAGAAGAACTAGGTCATCTGAAATATATGTGGGACATGAAGGTTGTTTTCTGCGCAAAAATTTGTCCTGAGTCTAAACATTTCTCTCTCAAGTAATTTACTCTTTAATTACGTTATATTATGTTCCCTCAGGAAGGGGAGGAGAAGGGAAAAGAAGAAAAGGCAAAAAATAAAAGGTTTTTAAAACGTGTACTGCGCTCAAGATTTAGATTTCACCTTATAAAGTTTTTATTACAGTGTTCTCCTCCCTTCGTTGTGCCGTGAAATAGTGAATCACTCTTGTTGGTCTCTGAGGACAGATGCTGTTCTCATGTTTTATCCTGACACCTCTGGGATGAGCTTTCCATATGAAGAAAGGGAGGACATTTGATGCGTCCAGTGTTGTTCTGGGGCCTCCCCTCTCTGGGAGTCACTGACATGTGTAGTTTTGGCATTGAAGCCCAGCAGGAGGTGACATTTGGCCGATTCCCCCGATGATTAATGTGCCTGAGGGTCCATGCCACCCTTTGCCCCCTTCTAGTGTGTTGGTTATAAAAAAGGAGGCTTTCATACGCACCACTGCCGGGTGAGCTGGGCACAGGTCCAGCGGCGCCAGCAATTTTCCGTCCTTTGTGTGAGTGATCAGAGGCCAGCCCCAAGAAACTGACAGTGGCTGCGCTCAGTGCTGCTAATGGTCTTCAGTAGCCGAAGACTTCCTTCCTGGTGCAGCCTGAGCATTTCTGCTGGGTAAATGTGTGATTTGGAAAGTCGCCACAGGGACACAGCCTGATAAAGTGCATTGTGTGCTCACACGTCCACTCTGACTTTCCTGCTGAGACTCGTCAGGTCTGCTGCAGACTAAGCTCGGCTTAAAAGAGAGAAAATGAAAAGTTCACTTTTCCCGCACATGTGCGTTCTGAAATGTGACGGCCTCGCTTTGTTCTCTTTCTTACTGAATGTCGATGGTCGAGCTAACAGTTCACGTGGGGGACTGTTTTTAAGACCAGAGAGTCTTTGGCTCGCTCTTTCCTGTACCTGTCCTTTTCCACTTTTCCGTGTCTCCCTCCCGAGCAGCCAGTGAGTCCTGAGCAGCCCGGTTACCGCCCGTGCAAGCTGCACGAAAGGCAGCAGGTGCCGTTTCATGAGCGTCAGCATCTGCACATTCTCCGAAACAGCGCAAGTCACCGCGTAGACCATTGCATCACAATGCTTCAAATAAAAACTCACTTCTAAGTAGTTTTTATATTCTGCACCCCAGCCTTCACTCAGTCCTAGCCTAACCATGTAAGATGATAGTTTTCATATATTTGTTAAATTTCTGAAGACATTTTCAAAACCACCTTGTGGTTATTTGTTTTGGGACAAATCAACTGCAACCATAAAGAAACTCTTCCTTCAAATTACTTATTTATAAAAACTCTCATGAGGAGGGTAAATGTAGCCGAAACAACCCTGTGGCCCTAGTGCCTTGGCTGTGTGGAGACCTTGGGATAGATGGTCAGTGTGGGCTCGAGCTAGGCTTCTGCAGGTGGAACATCCGATCTTTCAATGTGCGAGCTTGTGCAGCAAATACCTCCAGAAGCAGGCTTCAGCTCCTCAAAGAAATAATCCCTACAGATGCTTAAGGAGCTTTCAAGATTTCATCAAAAGCTTAAAAAAGGCAGGAACATCTTTGTTCAGATGAATCCTCAGAAAGCTGGAATAAAAAACTTTCTTTTACTGTGTCCTAAGTGACATGGCATTCTGCATTGTTCGTTTTATTTTACTGTATCATGCTTCCCTACAAACTTCCCTGGGATTTATAATTCTCGTGGATGAGTGCTCTTTTCTAGTTCCTTTCTGAAAAACTTTATAACCATACCTGAAATACTAAAGTAAAATTAAAATCTGCATGTGTTTAGTGTTTTGTCGTTCATACAGACTTTCCCTTTACCCACTCCTGTAAAGAGGGAATTATTATCTCAGTTCCTCATATTGCTAAAGAAACTCAGAAATGGCACAGCGGTAAGTGGCACGATCCAGAATATAAGGCTTTCTTGCTTTTATCACTTGTCACAAATGGCAGAAGGGACAAAGCCACTGAATTCTCCTTGGCTTTAGAATGGGACGGCTTTGCATAATGTCTAGGAGGCCAGTGTGACCGGTGGAATGATTTGGAGGAAAGAAAGACATTGACTTACTCTACTCCTACAGTGAGTGTTGCCTTTGTAGCCCATCAGGAAACAATTTACAAATGGCCATGACACAATACTCTGCTAGATCATTCTGATTTGCAAACATTAAACCTGCATCTACATTGGCAAAATAAAGCCAACAGGATTAACACATTTATGTTTGTGGAATTGCTTTTGAAGAACAATTTAAAAATTATAATGATTTTGGCAAATAGATTTCTAGATATGAGAGAAAAGGACTCTATTTTCTGGAATGTTTGGGTAAATTTTCATGTATCAGCATAAAAAATGGGTATATGTTCAAAGAGACTCTAAAAGTTATCTCCATTTCTTATCCCATAGATGCCCTGGTATGGTGCAGAGGATTCAATTTTATATCAATATCAGACTTTAATATTTTATTGATAATATTAATAATTATCCAGTATAGATTTCTGAACAGGTGACAGGTATAGCTTATCATTTGCTTATGTTCAAGGCAAAAATAACTGTATCAAAGTGTATTTATTGTTGGCTTTTTTTTTTTTAACTAGAGAAGAGTTTTACCTTTGCTAGAGTGGGAAAATACTAATTTCTCTGGCTTTCTTTCTGTCTCACTTTTTTTTTTTTAAAAAAAAAGAAACTTGGCCTCACTATGTTGCCCAGGCTGGTCTCGAACTCCTGGCCTCAAGCCATCCTCCCCCGTCAGCCTCCTGAGTTGCTAGGATTAGAGGAGTGAGCCACTGCGCCAGCTCCTCCCCATTTTTTCTTTCTTCCTAAATATTTATTGAACCCCTGTGTGGTTGGTTATATGGAATACAAAGCTGAATAAACATATTCTCTCTCATTAAGATGTTTAGAGTGTAGAACAGTGGTTCTCAGTCAGGAGCAGTGTCTGGAGACGTTTTGGTTGTCACTACGAGGGAATGCTGTTGACAACTAGTGGGTAGAGGCTGCTAAGCATCCTAAATACATAGGACAGACCCCACAACAAAAATTATTTGGCACAAAGTGTCACTAGTACCAAGGTTGACAAACCTTGATCTAGAACAGCTATATTGAATAGAACTTTATCTGATGGTGGGTATGTTCTATATCTGCACTGTCCCAAATGGCAGCCACGGGCCGCATGCAGATTTCAAGCACTTGAAATGTGGCTGATATACTAAGGAATCGAATTTTTAAATTTATTTAATTTTGATGAATTTCAACTTAAAAAGTTACTAATGTCTACCATATTGTACAACCAGTCTAAAAGAAGAGACTAAAGAGTTGACCAGCAATCCTAGCTCTGTGTCAGATAACTCTTAAAACCAAGGCTTGTGAGAGGAGCTATGAGAACACAGAAAAAAAGAAATCTGAAGAAGGCCACGGCAAGACTTGGCCTTTCAGGAACGTATCGTACAGGGAGTGATTCCTGAGCTGAATATCAAAGAATTAAAAAGTACGATACGTGTCTATACATAAAAGTGATTTGGAATAAAAGATGATGTTAGGTGGTTTTCCTATCTAATTACCTAACGAGAAGAATCACTAAAAAGATTGGGTGGAGGGGTAACATGAATACATAAACTTTTAGAGGAAAATGTCTACTTGCAATATTTAACTTTTTAAAATTTAGTTATGTACATGTTTAAAATAATATATATGCACATACACATATACCTGTGTGCACATATACATTTAGAAATATATATGCAGTTTACCCTCAGTCAACGTGGGTTTGAATTGTGCAGGTCGACTTATGCATGGATTTTCTCCACCTCTGCCATTGCTGAGACAGCAAGACCAACCCCTCTTTCTCCCCCGCCTCAGCCCGCTCAGTGTGAAGATGACAGAGAACACGATGACTTTTATGGTGACCTGTCGGGAGCCATGAGGGAGCCATGAGGCCTGGCAACCGCAAATAGCGAATATATTATCTCTTCCTTATGATTTCCTTAATAACATTTTCTTTCCTCTAGCTTACTTTATTGTAAGAATACAGTATATAATACATATAACATACAAAATATGTGTTAATTGACATTTATGTCATGAGTAAGGCTTCCAATCAGCAGTAGCTATTAGTAGTTAAGTTTTTGAAGCTGTATATGAATTTTCAACTCTGCAGGGAATTGGGACCTCCAATCCCCCTGTGTTGTTTAAAGGTCAACTTTACTGCTTTTTTTTTTTTTTTTTTCATTTCAACCTGAAGGAACTACCTTTAGCATTTCTTGTAGGACAGGTTTAGTGATAATGAACTTCCTTAGCTTTCATTTATCTAGGAATGCCCTAATTTCTCCCTCATTTCCTAGGACAATTTTGCTAGATGTAGAATTCTTGATTGACAGTATTTTTCTTTCAGCACTTTGACTGTATCAGCCAAGTGCTGATATATTCAAAGCCAGAAGCATCTTCTTGCTTCCAAGATATCTAATGAGAAATTGGCTGATAACCTTATTGAGGATCTCTTGTATGCAATGAATTGCTTCTGTTTGAGACTTTCAAGATTCTCTCTTTGTCTTTGTCTTTTGACAATTTGATTAGGTCTCAGGCTAGTTACCTTTGAGTTTATCCTGTTTGTTCATTTTGCTTCTTGGATTTGTAGTCATCTCTTTCATCAAATTTGGGAAGTTTTCAGCCATTATTTCTTCAAATATTCTTTCTGGCCCTTTTTCTGCTGCTGCCTCTGTGACTCCCATCATGCGCATGTCGGTCCACTTCATGGTGTCCCACAGGTCCCCTAAGCTCTATTCACTTTCCTTCATCCTTTTATTTTTCTGTTTTTCAAATTCAATAGCTTCCATTGCCCTATCTTCAAGTTTGCTGATTCTTTTGCTTGCTCAGATCAGCTTTTGAACCTCTCTATTGTATTTTTCGTTTCAGTTACTTTTTAGCTCCAGAATTTCTTTTGGTTCTTTTTTTAAAATTTCTATCTCTGTGAATATTCTTATTTTGTTCATATATTGTTTTCCTGTCTTTTTCCATGACTTCCTTTAGATCTTAGTTCTTTAAAATAGTTGTTGAGTCTGGTAAGTCCAAAGTGCAGGCTTCGTCAGGTATGTTTTCTGTCATTTTGTTTTGTTCCTTTGAGTAGGCCATACTTCCCTGTTTCTTTTTATGTCTTATGACTTTTGTCATTGTTGTTGAAAGCTGAACATTTTAATCTCATAATGTGATAGTTCGGGAAATCAGATTCTTCCCCTTTTCTGGGATTTGCCTGGGTTTTTTCTTTATTATTGTGGGGTATGTCTGTGTCTGTGCCAGGGATCATCCTGAGGTGAAGCTTAAGGTCTTCTGAGGTCTTCTCTCAGCCTGCACCTTTCCCTGGGTATGTGTGGTGGATTTCTAAATCCCTTCATAGATGCAGTTGTTTTTGAAAACTAAAAAAGCAGGCGTAGTTCTTTTGAATCCCCTTGAAGCTGAATCAGCCACTGGAGGTTGAAACAGTGGTGACAAAGCCTTAACTTTTAATAAAACTAACTTACAAGGTTGTTACAGCCAAGGATTCTACCTTGGGACTCTTTTCCAAAACATGTAATACAGTTCCTTGAAGCCAGTGTGTATTCATTAAATGTTTGTTAAATTATAGTAAACAATAGCTCTACAAACTCTTCATTTTGTACATATTAGGTTTCTAAAGTAAAATAATTTCAGGTAGCAATTTGAAGGTTATATAGGGCCTTAGGTCATTCTTGATAAGACTTCAAAATTGAAAATGCAGTCAGATATTACATATAATTAAAGTCAGGCTATTTTATCTTACCTCATTAACTTGGAGTTTATAACTATACCTTTACAATATCTGTAAAAAGGATTTGTTTAGCATATTAACAGTTTAAACAAAGCATAAATAATGCATACCCACAACAAACTTTTAAAATAATTTTAGGAACTTCCATTTTAATGAAAACAATTTGCTAATATAAATGTGATGTCTGTTTATAAATGTAAATGTCATAGGGTCTCTACTTAGAAACATTCCATGAACCTCTCACTATGGATACAGTTATGTGCTGCATAAAGACGTCTCGGTCAATGGCAGACTGCGAATATAATGGTGATTGCACAGATTATAATGGAGCTGAAAACTTCCTTTAGCCCAGTGATATTGTAGCCATCATAACATCATAGTACAATTACCTTGGTTTTTTTCCATAAATTTAGTGTAGCCTAAGTGTACAGTGTGTGTAAAACCTTTAATAGTGAACAGTAGTGTCCTAGGCCTTGACATTCACTCACCACTCGCTCACTGACTCACCCACAGCAACTTCCAGTCCCGAAAGCTCTATTCCTGTTAAGTGCCCCATACAGGTGTACCCTTGTTTATTTTTTATATTATATTTTTATTGTACCTTTGCTATGTTTAGACCCATAAATACTTACCGTTGTGTTACAGTTGCCTATGGTATTCAGTACAGCAACAAGCTGAACAAGTTTGTAGTCTAGGAGCAATAGGCCATACCACATAGCCCAGGCGTGTAGTAGGCTGCACCATCTAGGTCTGCGGAAGTGCACTCCATGAGGTTGGACAACACAGTCACCTGACAAGGCATTTCTCAGAACACATCCCCGTCATTCAGTGATACATGACTGTGTTCAAACGAGTTCCTCAAATTAGACTGGCTTTATTTATTCAAAATAGCTTAATTATGCCAATTTTTAATTTATTTGTCTGCTATTTTGCAAACCTGATGTTTTGTAATGCATTTGGTTTGATAGATTTTTTTAAAGTTAATAAAATGTTTTGTGAAATTTTAAGGTTTTCCACATCTCCTATGAATGTGTCCTCACAAAATCAGGGTGCTTTGAAGGATGCTGTACAAGTTAAACTGCATCAGCATATTCTCAGCTGATGTTTTGCTTTGGTGCATGTAGAGACCCCAGGCACTCTGTCCTGTGTGCCACTCTGAAATCGTGACTGACTCCCACACAGGGATTTATCCATTTGCAAGTAAAGGATTTAGATGTAAACAACAAAAAATAAAAAAAATAAAAACCGCCATGTAGTAATTCTCCTACCCTTTCGCCCCTCTGCCCTCCAGTAACTTCTGGCTTAACAAAGAGTGACTTTAGAAAAACAACCACATATTTGGTAAGCACCCACTGTGTGTAAGGCACCATGCTTCATGCTCGAGGTGATTTAAATATTTAATATAATAATGCATGCCCCTGACATCCAAAGTCGTATCTGGGAGATGAGAAAACAAGAGCATAGTACCAGAGTCTAAGCAGAGGGTAGAGGAGAATGAAGTCATTACTGGGAGTCAGGATGTTAAAACAAGAGGTAAAAAATTTCGAGCTTAAAATGTACCAGGCACTTAACATGCATTATTCCATTTAATCCTCACATCCTGACTGTTAAATTCTATCTGTACTTTAAAAGGAGGCCCTGAGTGTGGAGAATTTAACACATTAACTGCCGTGTGAGTTGTATTTAACTCATGCTAGTTTTGAGACTTGGGCCTCATTATGCATATGTATCTCACACGTCTCTTTACCTTGAGCCACGTGAATGAACTATTTTTCCAGTTACATATAACTCACGCACAGAAAATTAAAAATAACAAATTTTTCATAAAATTAGAAAGGATCATTTTGTTTTCAAAGTTTTTATTCTTTTTCATAATTAAACACCATGGCCCCAGGGAAAAATTTTTTTCTAGTGTGGCAGTCAATGCGTTAAATAGTTTACAGAAGGCTACTTGCATCATTCATGCTAGAGCTGGGGTTCAGATCACCCACACTCTTACACTCTGCCCTACTGAAAACCTCATGGGAGAGACAAAGAGAAGAAAGAACACCAGGCATTGTGAGAGGTGGGGATTTGGTGGGGTTTTTTCCAAAACACTGAGATCAGCAGGAGAAGTGACACAAAGGCTTTTTTTTTTAAAAAAAAAAAAAAGGTGTGGACTTTTTCAGGGAATGTGAATAGTTAATTGTGGATTGAGGAGGGGGTATAGCTGAAAATACGGCTGCAGAAGAAAGTGAGAATGATGTTTTGGGAAGCGTAGGCATACATTCCTGGATTTATTGACTATGCACACAGCCTTGGAGCATCGGTCACATTGCATAAAGACGTGTTGAATTGACAGAGTATGACGTGAATTGCGGCCCCTGGACCTGTGCAATGTGGCCGCCCTGGACAGGGAGACAGTCAGGAGGCAAAATCATCACTTACTATACTTCAAGGGTCCTGAGCTAAAGGATGGTGGTGGGAACAGGCAAGAATATTGCAGAGAATCCTCTGGACTCACAGCTAACTAGAGTGGATGAGGGAGAAAGGAGAGACTGAGAGATGGTAGGATGGTAATATTGTAACCAAACAGGAGACAGGAGAAGGCAGCGGGGGGAAAGGGCTTGCCTTTGAGGTGCTGGTGATGCTGGGGACACCCAGTGGTTCAGTTAGGCTGTTAGAAATAGCCATTCTGCTGTGGAAAAATGGTAGGGGTGTTGGATTTTGTTTTGTTTTGGAGACATGGACAACTTTCAATGACAATTTTATATTCCCTACAAAATAATGCACCTATTTACTCATGCATGTTAACATAATTTCAGGGATCTAATGAATCCTCTACAGTCTATCCATGGGCCTTCTGTGCCTAGGTTATAGACCCCTGGCTAGAAACATAGATATTTGAAGCCATATTAGTAGACAACTTGACGAAAAATAGTATGTAAAAGGAAAAGGATGGGAGATAAGGTCACGACTTTAGGAAATGCTGAAATTCAGGTACCAGATGTGGCGGAGTCACTGGGGAGCATGGAGGGGGTGGCGGAGGACAGACCCTCACTGAGTGGTGTCTCAGGAGCCCCAAAATCCTAAGTAGTCACGAGATAGTTTAAGAAAAATATCGCTGTATTTCTAAATGAGCAAAATTACTTAGAGAATTACTTAATGTTCCAATAGAACAAGATGAAATTTGAGAAAACATAGAATCTTATTAAGTTGATGTCAAAATATGTGGAGAATATATTTTTTCACTAATTTCTGACTCAAGAAAAAATCAAGCAATTAGTAGGTACCTACCATGCTGTGTTAGGTTCTAGAGAGCATTAAATAGAAAAATTGGGTAATTTTATGTATATTCTACAAATAAGTAAATTTTATTTGTAAATGAGTTTTGCCAAATACTTTACACACTCTGGTATCCATAACAAATCTTTTTAATGAACTCTAAATATTAAAAGTACAAAAAGTCACTGAAATTAAGAGGATGTTTGGAAAGAAGGAAATCCTGTGGTATAAATGACCCAAATACACAGTATTTCACCATGGTGTAACTAGGTTGAAGTATTTTTCTATCATATTTTATATTTTGGGGAAAACCTATTTATTTTTTCACTCAGACTTTATCAGGGAAGTATTTATAGTAAAACACATAAAAAATATCTTTAAAGAGGCATTTTGCTGAAATAAAAAACATGTCATTGTAATCTAATTTAGCATTTAATATAAGAAAAAGCAAGTCTCTGAGAATGCAAATAAATTTTAAACATGCTTCTGTTTTTGGTTTATTTATATACTCATCAGAAAGGCTTAAACAAATAATTCCGTTTCTCCTTTTTTCATCTCGTATCTATTGGAACATTATTAAGTAATTTTGCTCTTCTAGAAATGCTGTGATATTTTTCTTGAACTATCTCGTGACTATATGCATATGATTCCTTTCTGCACTTCGAATTCGTCAGATTATTACTGCTTTGGAATTTTTATATGTATTTTTTCCCTCTTTTTTTGTCTTAAGGAACTCACTTCCTGTGAAAATAATCAGAGCACTGTCAAGACTACCAGGAATATGTGACCTAAATCTTACCCCAATATTTCTCAGAACGATGAGTTTCTTAATGAGTTTGGGCTTTGCCAAGCCATCGCACACTTAAAATACAGCTATGGTTTTGAATTTCTAAATACATTCACATTAACTAATTTTATAATGTTAATATTTTTTTAAATGAGAAAATGTGAGTTGGGTCAGAAAGGCTGCTCTTTCCCTGTGTCCTCCAGCTTAGTGACGTGTGGCACCATTTCGTCGTGCAGAACTCAATGAACAAGAAGTCAGTTGTCATAGCCGTCTGTTTCCTGGTAGTTTACACACCAGAAACTGAAATCTGAGAACGGCACTTAAAGGAAAACAAAGAGCTTTACAGTATTTTTTTTTCTTTTCAGGAAAACACACAGAAGCTAATTTTAGCTTCTTGATCAAATTGACCCAGCCTTTAACCCTGGCAAACGTTACCACAACACACTTCCAATAGACAATAGTTTGCATACCAGCATCACACTGGAAACAGATGTGCATGCAGAACTGGCCTTTTTTTCCCCCTCCAAAGACTGAGGCTGCCACTGTATTGAAAGCTGAAATGTGGTCCTTCTTAATTGGAGAAAAAACTGGGTCTTCTTTCAAATTTCAGACTATAAGCTTTCATGACTTCATAAAAAATTTATTATGTCACAGTTATGTTTTGACCAGAGTCTCAAAATATCATTCACTAGAGAAACATCTCTTGGCTTCAGCATGATTTTTATCCTGGGGAAAAAAAAAAGAAATAAATTGTTAGCAGCTGCGCTATTCATGAGTGATGGTTACGCAGTTTATACATTAAAACATTTGGAATGCGAACAATTGCCTCTTTTACTTTCTCACCAAGTCTCCTAGAGTTTATTTAAACTGCATTTTTATTACCAAAGAAATGTCGTGTCTCCCTCCTCCTCCCTGCCTGTCCTCGCCTGGTGGAGCTGGCTACCTGAAGCCTGCAGCGGGCTGTCCCCGCCCACCGTCCACCAGCGGTGGCCCTTGGCATTCCTCGAGGCTCATACTGAATGGCATCTCCCAGCACAGAAGGAGCCAGGAGCGTTTACTCATAGACCCTTCTCAGAACCTCTGGGGAGACCCATTAACTTCTGAAATGCTAGAGAGTTTTCCCATTTTTGCTGGGAGACAAGAAACAAATGTCTGTGTTCCTTGAGCATGAAAAAGGATGTTTCCGGTCTCATTTGCTGTAATAATTGCTTGTCAAATAGCCTTTTGCTCTGGGATAGCTATAATTGAGCACAATATATGTGTCCATATATAGAGTCCATATATAGAAGACACAATGAAGTAGCATTTTGTAAGCATTTTCCATAACTTTTTCTAAAAAATCCTATTTAGAACATATTGGCTCTGTGACTTCCCTGAAGTTACAAAGAAGTTAATGACGGTCAGATCTGAGCTAGAACCACCCAGTGACCAGGTGACCAGATCTCTGTGTTCATAAGGCTTGCAGGCACAGAAATCTTAATTGATAATTCATATTTGTAGGATATGAATTTAGGGGAATGCATGATTTTTTAAAATCTTCAGGCTTTTATAAAGTATTATATAAAATTATAGTATCAGAATTTTAGAAATGAAATGAACTTATTCTTCATTGCATAAATGAGTTGTTACCCTTCTTTAAAATATTGCTCTCTGTAGAAAAATCATAAACACTGCTTATTCCTCTAAACAAATTGTTTACCTTAAAATGTAAATAGAATTTTAGGATTCTATTTAGAATTATAATACATTTGTATGGAATTACATCTGTATGGAATTGCTTTAAGTAAGTAGATCTTGGAGTACTGTAACAATCAATAATTGCATATTAAATATATCAAATGTAAAAATTATTCTAAATTGTATAGGGTGGATAAGCAATCATTGGTCATATCTCCACACCAAAATGTTATTTCTTGTTTTTGCAAGTTAATAACCAACAACTACATTTGAACTTTGTGAAGGGAATTTAAACTATTTTCCTGGAATTTTTGTTTGACTGCCAAGGGGGAAAATTCTCATTGGATTTTGATTGTGAAATCCAACGCTTTTTGTATGTGTGTTTTTATTACCAAAGGATTCTTTATCCTCATTTTATTTTTTCATAATAAAGTTGATGCCTCTTCTTTTAGTAACAAATGAATAGTAGCTAACTACCCTAAGTATTTTCCCTGTATTTACAATTTATACTAAATGTTTAAAGATACTAAGTTTCATTTCATTAATGTTGAATCAAAGATATGTAGTTTATAAACTATAACAACAGAATAGGGAATGTGCACTATGGTAAAATAATGGTTATAAGAGAGCTTTTATATTAGTACCAAACAGAAATTTTTATGTGATATATGTATTTGCTGTTGTGCAGATTGCCAAAATAAACACTCAAAGTTATAGTAATACTTTTTGCTAAGCATGAAGATTCCTATTTTGTATCATACTATTTTGTTTCTTTAATATCTTTATTATCACAGTGGAGCAATGAGATTAGCATTAACCCTAACATATGCTGTCTATATGAGAAACCTAACCCAAAGTACAGATTTTTAAATGAAAATAAAGAAATATCTTTCAAGGAGCAGACCTTTTCCAAGTGACTTTCCTGACACGACAAAGTACAGCTTGATACTTTTCACATAAAATAATGAAATCCATTGAATAATTCCATCTTGAGTTTATTAAAATAAATACCTGCTCATTGTAGGGTACAACACTCTAGGGCCTTGCCTACATTAACTTTTTCTTTCAGTAGCCCTGTAAGGTGAGTGGCATTTTTCCTAGTTTGAGACAAAGAAGCAAAGTGACTTACCCAAGGCCACATAAATGATAAATAGTGTATCTGGGATTTAAGTCCAGGCTGCCCACCTAACTCCAAAATGTAAAATGTACCACTTATTTTGATGGCCTAGTGTATGTTTATATGTATTACATATGATATGTGATTGTATATATATGCATGTGTATTTATGTGCATACATACACATATATGTGCTGTACTAGTATTTTTCTTCCCAGATAGTCAGCATTCCTTCTCCCACTTGCTCAAGGAAGAAAACTAAGTTTCAGTTGTTACAGCAATCTGTCCTTGATATCCCAATTTTTTCAATCCTTTAGCTATGCCTTATCTTGGCTAACATGTTTTAATTTACCCAATTACCCAGTTATTTCCCAGAAATATAACAGATACAGGACATATATTCATTTTTTGTATATTTATACCCATCATCATTTTTATACCATCAACATACAATGTGCATCTGAATACACATGTGTATTCAGATGATGTGTTTACATTCTTGAGTCTTATGTAGTTTCTGTAGTATTCTGTTGAGCTAGTGATTATGAGATATACTTTTAAGACCAACTCTGTATTTCAGAAAGTTAAATAGTAGATTCACTTTTCTCCTTTTTTTAGCTTTTTACAGCATTAAAATTTTTCTTTCTTTTGCAGTTTTCCTTTAATAAAAGAAAGAGAAAGAAAAAGAAAAATAGTTTGTCATTCTGTTATAGTCTCCTTTACAGTATACCAGGCGTGGGTTGCTTTTTCTCCTGTTAACCAGGCTTTTACCTCTGTCCCAAGCTGTAGCCCCTTTGATGCGTTGAGAGAGTCAGGGTGAAAAGCATGCGGGTTGTAGACGCCACAAAGCCAAGGGGTGCTCCAGACCCAGCTTCGTCAGGAGCTGTTTGCCCTGACAAGGACAGAAGCAATTAAATTGTTTGTTCTGCTACAGAGTAAATGGCCTACTGAGAACTTGTTTGTATTTTTATATGTTTTTATGGTTAATGTTTTCAGTGACCCATGTTATAAAGTAAGCCATAACTACTTCTGTAAGCATGTTATAGTAGTAAAGCAAAACTGTATATTCCTAGATATTTATATCACTTCACTCAAACCCTTGGAGTAAAACTTAAAAAAAAAGATTTCTTCCCAAACATTTCAGCTAGAAACTCAATTTCAGATCCTTGGCAGTCTTATGTATAGGCTTTCTTACATGATTGTTGAATAACATGTTATTATACGTGGGGGAAGAATAGTTCTTTTGTTGGCTGCATTACATTTTGTGGTGAAATTGGAGAAAACAAATCATTAAGGAAGTCTATTTTGGTTCAAGACATTACACACTTATGACAAGTCTGTTTTTTAACCCTGCCAAGTTAAAAGAAAATTCAGACCCATTTGTATTAGAACAGGAAGGCATGTTCTAGATTGCAATCTATCAGTAGCATCTTGTGTTCGTGTGTGCGTACAAAGGAGCATGATGTATTAAATATATATATGTAAATTCCAGCTTAGATTCATGCTGCTTTTCTTAGATATGGTCACTGGTAATTTACTAATGACTAATTTTCTAAGTACTGCCTTAGAAGACAGGAAAAATATATTTTCTTGATGAAATGTTGAACTCCGATAACCCCACCCAGACCTGCTTTCCTCCGGCAGTTTCCCCAGACTTCCGAAAACTATCACCGCCCTCCCGTCGAAACGCCTTTCCAAGCAGCAGCGCCTGGTGGTCAGGAGGCAAAAAGAAAAACTTCCAGAACTTATTATAAAAATCCCAAATCTGTGTGTATCTGTGCTGCAGTTTATAAGTGGAGAGAAAGGTATGGAACAAGAAAAAAATACACCACACCCTAGATGTTGGTTGATAGTTGAATTGAACATTGGTTGAAAGGGATGAAGAAAACTTGTTAACTCTTTTTACACTTCTGTTTTCTTTGATTAATTACAGTGAGAATATATTACTTAATATTAAATTTATAAAAAGTTAAAAACATGTTGAAATGGTTTACAACATACTATAAATGACCTCTCTTGATAGTATCTGTATTTTAAAACAAGATGCTGTTATTGTATATGAACAAATCTAATGGTATTTCATGGGGCCCCGTGGTATACTCATCAGAAAACACCTGAGCTTTGGAATGAGACAAAATTGGGATCCAGTCATAGCTCAGTCCTTATTTGATGTGATTTAAGACAACTGTTAATAAATAAGCTCTCCGAACCTGTTTCCTTATCTACCAGTCATAAAAATATCATTTCTGTAAGGCCATACAAGATGAATGGAGATAATTAAAGCTGCTATCACAAAGCAGATCTTCCAAAATATCGCCTGGGTTGTTGCCAGGCACATGGCAGGCTGTCCTAAACCCTGAGCGAATGGATGAATGGGCTGCGACTTCTCCCACCCCACTCCGCTTGCCCAGTCCTGCTGCCCACCGGGTCCGATCATGGCAGGAGACCAAGCCCGCCACGTGGCTCAGCGCCCTCACCGGTGACACAGTGAGCGATCTTACTCACTGATCTTACTCATTTACTTCTCGTCTCAAATAGCCGGGATTGTTAATGAACATAGCGGATCAGAGGTGGGAAATGTATTCGGTGTCATAGATGAAGACTTTTTTCCCATCTGAAGTTCTTTCTTTTTGACTCTATTTTGCAACACTCCGTTAGCCAGTGTTTTCTTGTGAACCAGATCTGAAGCCGGACTTGACAGGGGTGAAGCAGGCCGAGGGCTGTGAGAAGCAGGTGAGCGCGTCACAGTGCCGTGGGTGCGGTGCTCTCGGCCTCCCTACCGCGGGCGCTCCTTTCCATCAAAAAAGAAAGGAAGACAGGCCCATCCCGGGCCTCGTGTGAATGGGAGGGGTTTCATTTTTGAAATGTCACTTGGACAACCTTACAGATTCTTTTTAATAAAAGATGTTTGCAAGCATGTGGCTTATCACGAAGGAGAAAAACAAAAATACGACTATTTTTTCTTCTGGTTTTCCAAGAAACGAATTATCGCCCGGCCTTGCTCACCAAGTGGAAGGCTCCCTTCCATGTCCATATGGGGCTGTCGCCCTTGTCCAGGTTTTGCGATCAGTGAGGCTGGGACCACAGGTAGCCTGCATTTAGAATTTAGCAGCAAAAATAAAGGCACTGGAATTTTTTGCTGTAACCATTTTCCTCCAGAATTAAAGAAGTTATCTAATGTTTACTTTGTGAAAGCATTGCTTGTTTTACACGTTTGCGTATAGCTTGTTAAAGTAAAGATGCTATTTATAGGGCTGACTGAGACTCTAAGCTTGCCTCAAACCTAGGGTGAATTGCTGAATGTTTTCAGTAGATGAGTTGCTTTTTTATTGCAGACGATACATGGACTGGAAAAAAAAATCTCCAGTGAGTCAGCATGCAGAGCATCCCTAGCTTTCTATGTGAAAAAGATGTACTACGTACATGAGGGATTTGACCTGCAACAAAACGTATTTCATCTCAAAGAGGGGTATTTTAGAACATAATCATGTGTTTTATTTTAGAATTTATGATGTTTTATTATGGGCCTATTGTCCCCAAATGTGACCTATTTTTTTTCATATTTGATTTAAAAGAAACACCTATTTTTCTTAGTATAAGTCAGTTAAACACAGAACTGTTACTACTATCATTTTTAATTGGAAACTGAAATATCAGGAAATTTTACAAAATCATGAAATAAATGCCAATAGTTTAATTGGCTTGGATAACAAAGTTTAGAAAATTGTTTCATATGAGTTAATTTTGAATATATCTGTGTATATATATATATATATATGGCATCTAAAGATTTAGTATAATTAAATGTGAATATATAATTTTAGATTATCATTAATCGAATATGTATATCACATTCATGTGCTATTCTTCTATAAAAACATAAAATGCCTTCAAATTAAATCTGTTCATCTTCCACTTCAGAATTCTTTAAAACTATAGACATTAAGTTGCTCTTTTATATTAAATCTTACATTATTTCAGTCTCCTTAATATCCCACACATGTTTAAACAGCTCTTTTGACTCATGTGGTATAATCACAAACTTGGAAAAACGCAGCTTGTGTGGTCCCTACAGTTTCCAAAGGCAGCTTCCCTCTTCTATCCTCTGGGTACCCTTATCTTGAGTTGAAAACATTGTCAGACTTCTCAGAAGGTTCTGATGGTCTGAAGCAATTAGGTTTTATGATTGTCTCTGCATTTCTTTATTTGAAACCAAATATTATCGTTTATGTTAAGCAATGTATGGAATTTATTCTGATTTCCTTCCTCCAATATTTTAGTTTCCGATTATAAAACAATAGGATGAACGATTCTGTATTTGGTTGACCTGTGCTAAGAAAAACCTAAAAGGAGTTTTTGTTTTAAATCATACATGAAGAGCATAAATTAGTAGAGGTTTCATTACTAAAAGAAAAGTCAGTGAATTGCCTTTTCTCTCTTACGTGAAGATCCTAAGTGTCTCGTGGGGATGTCGTAATCCTTGGAAAGATGCTCTTATTAAAACCTCCGGAGCCCTCTCTGCTTTCTCAGCCGTGCTTTATTAGCTATCTAGAACTAATTACTCTCCAGGCACCACTTTCGGGATTTTATGATTCTCTCTGTCTCCTGGGACATCATGTAAAGTTTTCAGATGAACAATGAAGCCCCCCAAAATTCTTTATTTCTCTCAAGTCAGATGAAGATAGGAATGGCTCGGTAATCGCAGTTTCTAAAGTAACCTCACTTTGGCTGTAGAGCTCTGGGTTTCCCTTTTGAAGCTTCATCTAAAGAGCCCTTTAAAATGATTAGCTTAGAAAATAGTTTTTTTATTCTTTCTCAAGATTCTTGAAAACACGGCTGGTCCGAAGGTACTGAGTTATCTCACTTGATTGTTCACCGTCAGTTACAGATCGAACTCCTTGTTCTGCTACTTAACCCCCCTCCTCACTACTGCACTTGACCAGTCTTTAAAAAAATTAAAAAAAAAGATTCTTGAAAACATATATTGATTCTTAATATCTCATTTTAGAAACACAGATGCAGAAAATTATCAAAGAGATAAAGCAAGGAAAGCTCTAACAAAAATAAAATTCTATTTTCAGTGTACATTCTTTTCGTACTAGAGTCTAACAAATCTACATGAAACTGGGCCTTTCTTTTTTGCTTTTCAAAAACAAATTTAGAAAGAAGACTGCCTCACTCCCAGTGAGACTGGAGATTTATACCAACAGACCCTAAACCCAGCTGCTCGAGTACATGGGGACTGCAGCCCCCGCGGCCCCTGGCTTGCAGATCCTGGTTCAGTCCTTGGAGACTGGCGCCTGGGATCTGGCTGCCCCCTCCTGTTCTCCTGCCTCTGACCTGCTGTCTTCCTCCTCTGACCGCTCCTCTCTGCCCCCCTCCTCCCCCATCTCACCCTCTCCCCCCTGCCTCCCTTTCCTCTGCCCTTTCCTCTTTTTCTCCCTTATATCCTCCTTCTGAATTCTCTAAAAGGTTCTGTAGCTGCCAATGCCAGGAGCCTCCAGTTTGCTCTGCTTTTCTAAATTAACTATTAGTTACAGAAAGTCAGGAGCCCTCAGTAATCTTCTGGTCCCAGTTTAGTGACTCAGATCTCCCTTCTCATATACCCTTCATGTAAACCATCAGGAGAACTCGGTGCTCCTCAGACTTACTCTGTGCTCTCAGTCCTGTATATCTTTGCTGCTCCTTTTTATATTGCCTGCACTACACAGGTGAACTCCTCTTCCTTCTACAAGGGCCTAAAATTTTGTTTCTGTGAGCTTAGCTCCAACCCACCTTTTATAGTATTCAAAACTAATTTCTTCCTTCACTGTGCTTCCATAACATTATGAGCAGCTCTGTATTTTAACATTTATCAGATCTTAATTATAATTCTCTTCCTCTACTTGACTATGATTCCTAAGACAGTAGATGGTATCATTATTTTTATATTTCCAGCATGGTACCTGGAATATAGTGGGTGCACAATAAACGTTAGTTTAATGAATATCAGAGTTTCCAATTTTAAAATTATGGAAACTGTGCATTTTAAAATTAGGTGCTTAATTTACAGTGGGTTTGTGTTAGATATTCAAATTGAATTCTGTGGACCAAGTCCCTACTTTAATGGACCATCCAAATTACTCAGAGAATGCCAGTGTGTCACTGTCATTAGGAAATGGTGCGTACTGTGTGCAGTGACAGTAGAGGATGTGCAGTATTTGCATCCTTCAGTGAGGCACAGAGATCGTGCCTATAGCTGTTTCGAATGTTTGTTGCAATGGGAAGCGAGACTCCTCCATCTGGTAAGCCCCCAAAAGCACCGTGAAGGTCTTCAGTTTAAAAAAAACATGTTTGGACAAAGAAAATATTTTTAGTTATTGTACAGATAAAATTGTATATATTAAAGCTAAATCAGAATGAAAGAATCTACTACAATTAAAAGTAGCACTCATTTCTTTATTGAAGGTATTTTTAATCACCTACTCTATGCAAAGTATCACGGATAATTGTAACATAAACATGAATAAAACTTAGCTGATAACACATGATTCGTTTGTCGGAGTATCTGTTCATGGAACTTCAAATTTCATAGCATCATAATGAATATTATTAAAATAGAAAAGACCTCAAATCTGTGTTCTTAGATGGTTTCTATGAAAGAGAATGTATTTCTCTTTGACAAAGGTAAAAAATTTTGAATAACTACTTTGTCATTTCAACCTTAGCGAGAGTGAGAGTTCACCAAGCATGGCATTGTCTTTTGCAGTCAGTGAAGTAATCAAGAGACTAAAAGAAGATTTAAAAATCTGTCCTCTCAACATGGGACCAACTAATCAGCAAGATTCTATGTCGTGTTGTCAGAATCTTCCTAAAACCGTTATAAATCATTCTACAGAATACTGGTGGAGGAAAAAAAAAAAACCACAATGAAAGAAGAGAGAGGGCAAGCTCTTGCCTAATTATCATTGTGAGACAGATGCCTTCCATTTCCACAGAAAATGCCACAATTGCTGCAAAAATACATTTTGAGTTTCCATGATTATACTATTTAAAAGCTAAAAGTGTTTGACTTTGATCATTAAATGGAATTCTAATGAAATTAACCACAGTGCTGAAAGAATAATCTTTCCAGATGCCGGTCTGATCCTGCCACTGGCCTGCTTGCCTGCAAGGTGATGCTCACACCTCCTGCAGCTAAGGAGACCCTTGGTGGCGCCCCCACTTTCCCCTCCCCTGCCTGTTCCCAGGCAGATTAGGCTCTCCATGCCTCTTTTACCCACCCTGTTCCATCTGCCAGGAAGACTCTTCATCTGTTCCTTTCCTCCCTGATTTCCTCCCGCTTGTCCTGTGCGCCTGTCTCCAGCTGAGCTCGATGCCTCTAGTGTACACCATCCCGTGCCTGGGGGAACTGCCCAGTGACAGAGCACAGTGACACGCTGTGACCAGCTGATTTAACCAGCTCCCTCTTCTCTGGAATGTGAGCTCCTCCGGGGAGCGCAGGACTTTGCCTTATTAATCTCTGTGCCCCAACCCCTGGCCAAGGGGCTAGCACACAGCAACTTCTCAGTGTGGTTTAGTTGCATAAATGAAAGAACTATTAACCATATTTAAGAATTTGTATTAGTTATTAAAAAATAACCTCCCAAGGTTTATCTCTGTGACACCTGTTAGTCTACCAGTGTTTACCCTTCAATGTATTCAAATAAGACTGCGAATGTAAAATATATTTCAAGGTTAACCTGAGTTTTGCCTTTGAAATCCCCAGGTGATAGCTCGATTATTTACTGCGTTGCTCTGCCCGTCAACGTAACTGTTGCCCGAGTGGTTGTTGCGTCACTTTCCGTCCATTCCCCTGAAAAGAGAAAAGATTCTCTCTTCAGGGTCTTAATCCTGATCTAGTCTCAGGCTTTCAGAATTCTTCCACTAGCCCTCTTCTTTGTCACTAGTTCTTTAATTTACACATTCGGTTGGCTGGTTCCTGTTACTCGGCCTACAAATCTGTCCTATGTCATCTCCTTTGAGTAATTTATAACCTCCATAAAATGCCACGTAGAAGTGCTTTTTTACGTTTCTGAGTAATGGCGAGAAAGAATTGCCCTGGGAATCAAAACTCCAGTGAGTCATAGATTATTTTGTTATTTATGACCAGAGTGGTCATTGACAATATTTGGCAATTTTGCAGCTATGAACCTAGGCTATTGTGCTTTAGAATGTAATTTATTAAGCAAATAAAACTCTTACTGGTAATGGGTTCTGTTAAGTCTGAGGAACCACGTGAGCTCCAGGCTGCCACAGCTGTGGAAGTTTCACAGGGGCCACATGCATCTCGGATGTCTGCACACGAATATTTTACACTTACTTCACGGTTTTATTTATTCAGTTGCCTTTATATTCTTGATTGGATTCTGACCAACCATTTTGGTTTAAGAAATCATCAGCTTGCAGTAGTGAGGGAGGGGCCCAGAGAAAATAAAATGAATTTATGCCAAAAAAACATAAATCCCTCTTTCATTAGATACGACATTTAGTAAATTCACGTTACAAAGAAACACCAGATGTGTTTGTGGAAAATACTGGTGTAAAATTATCTTTGAGAAAGAAAAAGACAAGGACCCAAAACTTCCAAACTTCCTGCAGCATACCTCAGGGCCACACGGAGAGGGAGGGACGCGGGTGCCCAGACTCGGCGGCGCGCGAGCAACCTGCGTGAGCGAGCGTGCGGCTGCTTTCGGGACAGTGTTCAGTTATATCGTTCGTGTTTTATAATGTTGGCTTCAGTTTAATAATTAATGGAACTCCAGCCATCTTTACTTTTTACTGTCTTCACAGAAAAGAAAAATCTTGAAATTCGGAACAACGTAAGTTGATCTTTTTCTAAGCAGTAGCATCAGGCAGCACTTATATTTTTAAGCTAGAAATATACCTCCTTTGGCATAACTATTGTACATACATATCTGACAACATCTAGGATAAGAAAAATTCAATTATATACTTAAAAGTATGAAAGAGGTTGGGTCTAAAACTCAGTCTCCAAATACTGATCAATAAGAACATTCCATTCCTTTTGGAAGTAAGTTCTGGATGTTGCAGCTAGCTGTCCTTTCTACAGGTGATTAATTTAGCCTCAGCCTGGTCATTCCCGCGTGTCCCTCAGCATAGATAGAGGTGGGCAAGCTAGACTTCAGTACGTGTGGTAGAAGGGGCAATAATAAAAATAAGATTAGAAGGGAATGAAAACAGTTATGTGACCTTCAGGACCACCCTGAACTCAGCCAAGCCTCTCCCAGGCTCTCCTCCCACGGTGTCACAACTTCCCATTTACTTTTCTGCCCGCCTGATTAAATCGAGAGCTTATTGCCGTGTATTTTATCATTTCAGTTGTGTGTGCAGTTCCTAACAGTGTGGAGTAGCAGAAACATACTTGAGTGAACGAACAAGTCACTGCCCTGCGGTGGGTTTGATCCTGCTTCTCAGGGCAAACGATGGTCCTTAGCTGGAAAACTATTGGGCTCTAACCTTTTCCTTATGAATTTCTAGTTCTTTATGTGGTCTAGAAACAAAGTCCTCTGCTAGCTGTGTGCATCATGAATATTTTCTGAGAATCCCTGGGTTGCCTTTTCACTTTCTCTGTGGTCTCTTTAGAGGAGCAGTTTTTAATTGCTATCAAGTCCAGTTTGTCCTTTTTTCTTTTATGTGTAGTGAGTTTTGTGTCTGTCTGAAGAAATCTTTGCCTATCCCCATCGTTATGAAGATACTATTTCTTCAAGAAGCTTTACAGTTTTAGCTTTCACATATACCTCCATTATCCACCTCAAATTGATTTTGCGTGTGATTTGAGTTAGGGATGAAGATTCATTCCTTTCCATGTGGACATCCAGTTGCTCTAGGACCTTACTGAAAATACCTTCCTTTCCACCAATGAATTGCTTTGGTACTTTTTTGCTCAGTTAAAAATCAGCATACTAGTTCCATGTTTAAAATTTCTTCTTTCATTCATAAATTCTTCTAGTGAATTCTAATGAGTTCACGGTATGGTCATTGTCAAAACAAGGGTGAAAAACAGACACGGTTCCTGCCCTCGTGGCTTCACAGTCCACGGTTCTACCCTTGGATTAAGATCGAAGCAGGGAGGGGAATGAAAGATCCATCATTGTAAGCGTCGGATCCCTGACACTGCATCTCACTGCCTCTGATCTGTTCTTTATATTTTTAAACTAAATATCGTGACCAAGACAAAACATTATAATTCTGAAAATGCTTTTCCAAACTGCCCATATGGAGATGGGCTGGTCTAAATTAAGACAGATATGCAGATTATATGTATGTCATAGGGACAGAATATATCAGTAATTCAGAAGGCTGATGTGCTTGAACAATGAGATTTCTTTGTCCTAATTATGACAACTTGTATGCAAACTGAACAGTGGCTGTCAATTCAAAGGGAGAACCATTAGCTGATTCTTTAACTTGAGTGGTATTTATGATTCTATTTTTGAAAGGTAACCGTGGCTTAAATAAAACCCTGTGCTTCGATGATCAGTATTAGTGTGTGAAAATATCAGAAGAGCCTCATTCTTGTTTTGAAATGTAAGAATCCTAAATTCTAACCTATGCAAATTCAAATCCATTGTATGTCACTGACAAATACTAATGGCTGTAATAACAGAAGGCTTTGGTGCCAAATAACAAAATGGAGAGAGCTGGAAATAATGTTTCCAAAGTCCAAAATTTGTTCAGTTACACAAGTGCCTACCAGACTCAGGTCCCAATTAGGAGAGTGTGTGTGTAGGTGTGTGTGAGTGCACACGTGCCCACATGTACAAGGTCTCTTGACAATGGCTGCAGCACCATCCCCAAATGCAATCTTTTTCTGACTTGAATTACCTTGACAGCATAAACTCTAATCAAAAGGAATCTGCCTCTCTAATGTAAAACTGAGTTCTCAATTTATAAGCACTTTTGTAGTAGTCAGTATTTGAAGTAGTCTATGGTAAACAAATACTAGGACCACCTATTTTGGGAATAACTCTATTTCAAACTGCTAAAGTTGATTTTTGAATAGCTAAATACTTTCTCCACTGTGTGAGGGACTAATTTGGACTTGGAGAAAAGTGGATTACCCAGATACGTTTTTATACATACACCACATTACATGTACCTGCGTTTTCATATACAAAGAAGCTGCACAATAGTGTAGCCAAAAATTAGCAACAACCTAAATCCCTTATACCAGAGTTTCTCAAACCATTTTTGTCTCAGAACCCCCTTTTATACTCTTAAAAATTATTGATATGACAAAGCACTTTTGCTTATGTGATTTATATCTACCAACCATATTAACAAATAAAACTGTAATATTTAAAAGATATTTATTAATTCACTTAAAAATAACATGATAAAATAAATAACATTTTAATGAAAACTGTATTTTCCAAGACAAAAGAAGTAGTAAGAAGTGGCATTGTTTCACGGTTTTGAAAATCTCATTAATGTCTATATTAATAGAAGACAGAGTCTCTTCTCTGCTTCAGTATGCGGTCTCTTGCAGTGCCACAACTCAGGTGGTGGTTAGAGAACTCGTGTATACTGGTGAAAGAATGAGAATGACAAAGGAATGAGGTCCTAGTATTATTATAAAGATAATTTTGCTCTTGCAAATGAAAGGGCCTCAGGGACCTCCAGGGATCCCCAGACCATACTTTGAGAACTGCTGCCGTCTGCCTTTGGAATGTTTGTGTGAACTGCATTGGAGCAGTGCAGCAGAACGCCATATAACCGTGTGAAATGGCAGGTATGTGGAACCTGCCATTATGTCAAAATAAACTTTTAATAATGTGTGTTCTTCCTTCTCAGTAAACAAACCATACATAGTATAATATTTAAATGCATATAGACCACAACAGGGAAAATAAAGTATACATATCAGAGCCCTTCTTATATCAGTACTTAATAAAATCAAACAACTTAGCATTGAGCCATCTCAAAGAGCTAAACCAATAAGTTACCTTGTGGAAATCTAGCAATATAAAGATAGAGCTATAAATTCTATGTTACTGAAGATAGCCATCAGCTCCCAAAATGAGATAAGGCAGGGAGGAAAGTTGACACTCTCTCATGGACCTTAGATACCTGTCTTAATTTCTCTTTTAAATAGAAAGCCACTCGCCTCCTTTGGAAGATTGGCTGCAGTAATTCAGAAGGCTGATGCGCTTGAACAATGAGATTCCTTTGTCCTAAATGTGACAACTTGTATACAAACTGAACAGTGTCTGTCAACTCAAAGGGAGAACCATTAGCTGATTTTTAAAGTTGGGTGGTATTTATGGTTCTATTTTTGAAATAGCAATACCTGGAGACCAATGTTTTCCCTCAGACAAAAGCTTTGATTCTTTTGAAGCACTTGGAAAAATATCCCATTGAGATCCTAGGGTTCTGTGCCTTAGAGTTTGGCAGAGACAACTTTAGCCTAGAAAATATAAAATATTTTGGCTACCATTGAAATGGGTGTAGGATGCTATAAAGATTTTTAGAAAACACAAAATAGGATAAACACATTTCTGTTGATAAGGATTCAAAGTGAGTTTAGTAAGTTTTTAGAATTTTCTGTTTCTGGGGTTCTCTCTTTCCATAAAGGCTAGTCTATAGTGAAGTTCTACATTTGAAATGAAAACATACACAATTCATGATAAATAAGAGATGTGAGTGTTCCGTGGTATCAGGGAACCTGTCAGCCTGGCCTAATCGGCTGAGGACCAGCATGCACTGCAGTTCTGACTCACGGCAAAACTAGCATAAAGCCAGTGGTTTGCACCCAAAATCTGAGCAGTGGAGGTGGCAGAGGCCACAGCTACCAGTGGTGGGGACGAGCCTCAGAGACGGCGGCAGGGCGCCCGGGTGTGCCCGGGGCTGCCAGCCGCGGTTCGGACTGAAGGGAGGCGCGGCGCTCCAAGGGCTTCTCTGGCAACCCGGTTCGCGTGCGAAAGGTTGAACGGTCCGTGTAGCAGCCGAGCACTGGCAAACCGCATGAAGGGTTTTTATTGTTCTTCTTTAGAACAAACGAATTTGTAAATCACGTTCACCATACAGCATTCAAAGGATGAAGACAGTAGAGGAAACAACTGACCAAGTGATGGTTAAAGTTCCATCTCGAACTCAGGTCATCACCTTATGCTTATCATCTGTTTTCTTCTCTTGGTAAACAGTCAACTTTTACCTTTCCTTTGATTGAAACACCCAGGATTTTAGCAGCTCTTTCAAATATGCACTAAAACTCAGAGACACTAAATTACACCTGTGAGCTTAAAGCAGCAAAAATTATTTACTGACCTTATTCACCCCTTCAATGGCAGCAAACTCTTTACTGTCCATTTCCTGTGCTGAAGGCGTGTGGAGAGTTCGTTTTTTACCTCTGAACCTCTCCTCCACTCTCTCCCACCTCATTTCCCCTCAGTGTAACCAAATACTTTCAGCAACTGGAGGCCCAAACAATCTTGTTAACTTGAAAGTTTTCCTGCAGATTTATTGACCCAGCAGAGTTAAACAGGGTAAGTGTTGATCAACACCTCTCAGGTATTTCTTTAATTATTGGCCTGGCATCTCTAGGGCCTAATAAAAATTTGTAATGTGAGTTAGTAATAAAGTAACTATTTTATTTATTTATTTATTTATTATGCATTTATTTATTTATTATTTATTTATTTAGGGCTGGGAGGGAGCATTTTGGTCTTTCTAAACGGAGCCTCAACACTTTGCCGTAAACTGTAACTGTAGCTTTGATAATACTGTGGTTGAACAATGAGGTCTCAAAGGCTGCTCGCTGAAAGAGATTAAACTGTAATTAAACTACACTATGAGTAAGGAGAGATGGAAAAAGGAAAAAAAATTGTGGTTTTCATAAAGCAGAAAAGAAATACATTGACTGGTGTTTACAGCCCAGAGACCTTTTTTTGCCTTCTCAACTACAAAACAGTCTTATTTTTAGCCAGCCAAGGTTTTGCAAGAATGCCGTATCAATCCCACAGTTCTGTTCTTTGAAATAATTGCACCAAGCTGGTCCCAAATCAGCAGTAACTAACTGAAAAGCAGGAGGGTAACGTTTCTCAAACATACAGTGCCGATGAAATTTGCCATAACACTATGAATTATGTCGTCTGCCTGCATGAGGTTCCACATTATGGGAAAAAAGAATTTAACTAGATCTTAATTGAACGTACAGCTACATAATATCCTTTTGTTTAGGCTCAAAAATGGATTTTTTTAAACCCTCTTATCAGTGCAGCTATTAAATATTGTGGCTCTCCAGCTATCAGTCTCCGATCAGCACAGTTAGTGCATTTTACCTTCCAAGGAAGTGCGCTGCGAGCCAGCTGGAGCAGGGGAGCTGTGGGGCTGCAGAAAGTCGTAATTGAAACAGGCGACTGCTTGAGCACAGACAGGAAATAAAAGGAAGACTGGCCCTCCAATGGATTAAATTAGATGTTTCGAATTCAGACAGTATCAGGAAAAAGAAGACTTATGTTAGGGGGAAAAGGTAACAGTAAGTTCATTCAGCAGAGCACCCCTCCTCCCCTCTTAACACGTGTTTTTGCTGGAATCTCGCTCTGCCGCCCTGTAGGGCAGACTCGCCCAGGCCTCTCCTGCCAAACAACAACGGAGCAGGTCCCTGTGTTAAAGTCACACTATCCTTTCCCTCCTGCCTGCCCTCTCCCTTCCAGAGGCCTTTGGTATTCTATTTCCATAAATTAGGCGTGAAATTATATTGGGCTGAGGATACATGATTTCAGCTGTTTTATAGTTGGAAAGGAAAATCTTTTAGACCTAAAGCAAAAACATTTTTTTGAATATACTTCCTGCCTATTAGTTTGAGATATGCCTATTAGAGAAAATGCTTGCTTTGCAGAAACTTTCTTTTTTTCTTTTTGATCTCACAGAATGCTGTCTTGTCCTTCAGTTCAAGTAACATCTATTGAGTACTGACCATATACAAGGCTTGGGGCTAATTGGTATCTGCATATTTGTATGTCATTAAGATAATATTAACCTATGTGCAATTTAAATTCTGAAGTGGTAAGTTATACCTTTGCTTGAATATTTTAGAAAGCAGATTTTATTTTGCATTGAAATAATCTCCTGAAACTGTTTCAGCCTTTTGTTTATTACTCTCCTTATGTGGTACTCTATCTCAGTTTTTCTATAAATAGAAAAAGATGACCTTTTTAAACATAATTTTCTTAAATATCGAACTCCAAAGTTGCCGTTGGCATTGCCAGAGACACTGCTTTTTAAGGTCAGTGCCCATTTCGGCGTATAGTATCCGGTGTCGTGCATGGGGGGATGATGGGGGATGGGGTGTTTTCTCTGAGATATATCAGTATAAAAACGTATTGCAAACTTTGACAAGCTAAAAATTACTATAGCTCTTCCTTGTTCCCTCATGAAAGCTGATAAAGTTAAACATAACTATAGCAAGTGGATAGAATTCCAACTTTAAAGGTTGAAAACGCCTTTCTTTCCTCCTCTCTGTGGCTCTCTGAGTCCGTACACCAGTCTTAGAGAAATGTGGAGTTTCTGCCCAGGGCTGCCCGCCAGAGCCAGGCCTCATTTGCTCAGGTGTGCTCACTGTTTCAGCTTCTTGAATTAAGCCCTGGGAAAATTCCCCTGCAAACATCTGCTTCATTTGCCCTGCCTCTCGGGTGGAGCAAGGTGGGGCGGGGAACGCATCATGTGAGTGGGTTTTGCATGGAAAATGTTGCGGGTTGCCTCCACTCCAGCTGGACAGCTTTATGCAGCTATAAACCTTTACTGCTGTGTTACAGTTCTACTCAAAGGCTATGAATCTCCGATAGTCACAGTCCAACGAAACTGTTACTAATTACTTATCTACTGAATAGCTACTAGGATTGGAAACTTGAATAACAACGAAATCTATATACTTAGTATTCTTCAGCAAGGCATTACTCTCATTCCTGTAAAGAGCATAGCTTGCATTTTTAAGACTCAAAGGAACACACTGGAAATGTGTACTTGCCCCCGCGACCCCAAAGGCTACCTCGCATTGCTCCCTCACAGAAAGAATATTTCTCCGTTCCTGAAAGGTAATTTCAGCATTGGTTTCAAACAATGAGGACATTTTGCTGCTCAGGGCAGGCTATTCTAACCACACTGGTTCTCATGGTCAGGGTTGAACTGTTCCAAGGAGCACTTGGAAGCAGATTTTGTCCTCAGAGCATCACTTTTCAGGAGCAGGGGGGAAGTACCTCCTGCAGAGAGCTGTCTCGTTCACAGCCCTCAGCCGGGACGTGCCCGTAGGGCGTCACCGTCACCAGAGCTCCCTCCTTCAGCAGTTCTTCCCGGAAGGTCCAATACCTTGAGCGTTTTGGTGAGACTGTGTTCCCGAAGGCCCAAACCCAAGCCCGTGCCTTCAGACGCAAAATCATCTGCTCCCTGCAGCTGTTTATATGCTGCGCCTGCTTTGCCCAGGTTCTGAGGAGTTGATGCTTATTCTGCAGTGCCACAAAGAAATGAACCTTACTGTGTTGGCCCTTTATAGATACAGATGTCTGGCCCTCCTGAGAAGGGTTGATATTATTATCCACTTTTTACAGTCTGAGTAAACTGAGACTTAGAGAGTTTTAGGAATTCGCCAATATCAATACTCTCTGTACCTGGGGTTGCTAGGATTCACACAGAGTCCTCAGAATCAGAAGCCTCTTTATTTCCATATATCACATTACTTAAACTAGACTTTATTTACCTTGAAAACCTAGACTTTATTTCAGGAGACCTTGTTGTCGAGAAGGAACAGTGTCGGAGGCCAGGCTCACAGGGGCCCCCTCAGGCGGCCCTGGCCAAGGTGGGAGGCAGGCGGGCCCTGGCGGGGCAGCCCTCGATGCTCCTCGCCCCTCGGCCTCCTGCTCTTCTCCCCACTGCAAAGCTCTGAGCGGCTGAGCCCATCTCAGCTGGCTGTGGCTTTTATTTAGAAGAAATGAAAGAGACGCTAATGTACGAGTGACTTACTAGCTTATTCCTTGGATGGAGAGTTTGTTATCCTAACAAATCTCCCGACTCACATAAATGTGTGGGGAGGTATTTGAAGGAGTCGTTGGGTTTTCTTGTCTGTTCAGAGAGAAAGTCCCAAAATCAGCGTAACCAGGAGTAAAGTGCGTGGAGTGTGTTTGGTGGGATACCACCCTGCGATCAACAGCGCGCGTTAACGGCGATAGAGCATTAGCGGCCAGCGCGCACACCCGCCCAAGAACCCTCTTCTCTGGCCTGGCTCTCTGGTTCAGTTCTCCCCCCTCCCAGCTCCCCAGCCAGTTGCTCTGGGTGTCCCTGCCTCGCCTGCCTTCTCCTTTTCCTCTTGGGCCCTCACGACTTCTCTTATTCCAGATGTGACCGGAAAGCAAGGAAGGAGAACCAGAGCCGCGTTTTCTCGCCTTCTTTAGGCATTTTGATAATAATGAAGAACTTCAACCTTAAAAGTATGCCTTGATCACAGCTTTGCTATTTAAAAAACACTCCCATCAGAGGTACAGCAATTTGAAAACGAAAACTAGACCGTAAGTGGCTGGGTCCGAGTGTGACGCCTTCCCCTGCTCAGCGCGCCGGGCTGCCGAAGCTTGGCCCTCGCACATACGCACTGTCTGCCCCGCACGGCGAGGCCACGCGCTTTTTCACTTATCTGTGATGACTTCGACATTTTAAAGAGAACCTGCTTTTAACTGTCTGAGCTTCAAGGGGAAGGAAGAGGGAACAGCAGACTCCCCTGCCGGAGGCGGGTGTGCGGCCGGCCACCCTGGCCCCAGGTGCTCCCTGCGCTCGTCTTTGACCTACAAGATACCCTGGGGATCGTGAGGACTAGGTTTTGGAAGTTTGTACTTAACAATAAGTAGTGGTGATCGAAATGCCTCCTTGCTGGCTTGTAAAGTATTGACCAGGCCCAGAACAACCATACATTTGACAGAAGTAAATTTGGAGATTTCTAAGTTATTCGCGTCCAGCTTCCTGCATTACTAAATTCACATGGATACTTCCTGTAAGTAAGAGGCGTATTTTGAAGCAAGCAAAATGCAGCTTTGTGTTGCCACCGATGTGTCACAGCCTGCAGTTCACACCCCCGGTGTAGGTGTCAACAAAGCTGTCTTGTACCCGCCGATGGTATGCGGTGCCAAAACCAGAAAATGGATCTGGTTGCAAGGAAGGCGCTGGCAAAACAGAACTTTATAGTGCTTGGTTCTGTTTGACATTCAGGGCACACTCACTCGGAGGACTCCCAGACTCACAGTGTGCCAAGGGAAGGAATGCTTTCTCCCGGAGATTCAGGGGGTCGCTGGCTCCGGGGAGAATTAGGGGGCCCTTCTCATCGGAAGGACACGCACGCTCTTACCTCCACGTGCCCCGCTCCCGTTCCGGCTGCGAGAAAGCCTGGGTGCTGCTCCAGAGCCTCCCGCACAAAGGGCTTGCACGAGACTCAGTGGTTCTACAGGTCCTACTCTTACCCGAGAAGAACTAAGTACAGAAAAAGTTTCTTAATACTTCCTTAAAAATCTGGTTTCTTTTAAAACGAGCCATTGCAGTCACTTATTTGAAAATCGTAACAGTGCGGAGTTGCATTTTGCAGTGATAGCTTCTAAATCCTTAAAACTTTCACCTAAGGAGGAGTGTGCGAGTGGGGGTTGGGGGGTGGCGGTTGCTGTGGAATTAGAAGTAAACTCGTAAATCAAAACTGAGGCAAGGTCGATTCCTCCAGTGTGCAGTCACGGTTAACGAAACTTCTAGAATTATGGAATGAGTGCTTGTCTGAAGCTGGTACAAACCAAGATCGAAACTAAAACTCGGAAAATATGAAAACCCTGTGTCCTTTCACAACTTTGCTCAAGAATCGCAGGAAGGTGTTTTCTAGGACTACTTTTGAGTACATAAAACCAAGAAATAACTCTGTGACATTCCTAGAATTAGAATCAAAAATTGAGTTAGACAAAGTTGAAACAGAAAGTTAGAGTGCCTTGCCTGTCATCAAAGCACGAGTACCTTGACGTGTCAGCAAACCCGTCCCGGTAAGCACCACCGCATGGGGTCCAGCGATTATGAAGGACACTCTAGGCGGTGCTCACTGGGGCGCCATTTGCACAACTTCTTTGATATTCCATGTAAATGATGTCCCTTGGAGCATAATTTCAGAGTATCGACTCAGGAACCAGAATTCCTAGGTTCAGACACCAGCACCGCCGCTTTCTAGCTGTGAAACGCTGGGCAAGTCTATTAAGCTGTGCCTCAGTTTCTCCACTTACAAAATGAAAATAATATTAGCACATAACTCATAGGACTCCAATGGGGGATTAAGCACATTAATGTTTGTAAAATGCTTGGAACTATTAATATTCTTAAATGTTAGTGACTGTGATGGTGAGGACAATATTGACGAGGACTTGCCACTGCATTGTGCACTGTGCACATCAGAACATCACAGAATACTTCCTCAAGCGGAGCTTTCGATCTCCCAGAAAGTCGGCAAAGGTACAGACAAGTCTATTATGCCGTTCGTGACCTAAGCTAAAGAGGGAAGCAACAGAATTCTTTTTACCTTTTTATCACGTATGGAGTTTACTAGATACACCTGTGCATTTATCATGCTACCTGTAAAATTTAAATTTTAAATCCTTCACAGCAGAATCATGATCTAGGGATCATGTGTGTATGTTTAGAAATACCATTTTTCCTGATTTTTTGAGTCATATGAATAGACATTTCTTATCCGAAACAAGATAACTTTTTCTGACTTATTAGTGAATGGGTAAAGAATCTGATGAGCGTACCAAATCAGTAAAAATCACTACATTTTGAGGGAGCGAGATCTTTACTAAGTGCTGAGAAAGGGAAAACCTTGTTGTGCATTCTCAAGTTTTTTACCACTGAAACAAAGTAATCACTTGTATGGAAGGCACAGCAAGTTAATATATTTGTTAATTTTAACTGAAGTGAGGGGCGGAAAATCAGTGAGTTATTACGGTGCTAGAGGAGCAAGCATATGCAGGAGTTCAAATTTCAAAATCGAAATAAAACTTGAAGGTTGTGATTTGGTAAGTCATGTTATCCCAAGGAAATTTTCCAAAACAGCATCAAATGTGAAATAAATATGGCTTGATTATTAAGAGCATTTGGGGGGCTTTATAAACTTACAGGTTCCTAGGCCCCTCTCCAACTTACCTAACTGCAATCTGCAGGAGTGAAGCCTGGGAATTTGTATTTTTTAAAAGCACCAGAAGGGATTTAAAATACACGTGGTAAGAGTATAGTTTATAACCCAGACGAGCTTTGTTTTTCATCCTATTTTTTGAAGATCAATAGATCTTATTGAAAAATAACAAATTTCGTAAGTTGTTTTTTCCTACATATCTTCTTACATAAGATAAAGTGACCAGGGATCCCTGTTCTCCGAATACCTACAAGGAGGAACTGTGAGGTTGGGTGGACTTCCGGAGCCAGCGTTCCTTCCCCAGAGGACTGCCGCAGTTCACGGCTGCAGAGCCCCCCTGGGTCTTTAGGGGATTGTTTGTCATAGACGGGGAAGCATACACACACCCCTGTGCTCAATACAGGGAGAGGAGTTGCCGAAGCCACAGCTCTGCTTACCGCTTTCTCTCTGGGTACAGACATCCTGCTCATTTGGTAGAGAGAAGGGAACCCGCCAGGCCCTGCCTTTGTCCCGCCTCTGGCTCCACTGGCTATTAGATCATTGGAAATGCAGATTACACACTTCTGATAAATCATCAACATCCATGTGAGTGCTTCTTTAGGGTCATGTCGCAAATATTTCTTGAATATCTTTAAATTAAAGAGTTGTTTAAATGTATAATAGATGGCTGTTAATGTGAATGAACTGCTTTCAGAATAAGAGCATCTGTTTACATGTTCTTTAAATCACAAAGTTCATTCCACCATTAAAGCATTTCATGTGAATTTCACATTTTGACATACTTGATCTTTAAATTTTATTTGAATCCAAGGCATAGTTCCTACTGATTTATCCATTCATCACTGCATGATTATTTTTTTTTAAATCTGTAAGGTTTTTGTTCAGCTTTTAATGGTTCTCCAGTGAGGAAATATAGTTTATGAAGTGTATATGGATCCCTCTTTCTAATAGCTGATTTAAAACATATATATGTATACACACATACACATACATGCACATATGTAGAAAAAGAAATCGGGATCATCCAAAGGAAAATCAATATGTTAGACTCCACGTAGTCATTTTAGCCATTAGACCAACATCGTGTGCACTTTTGTAATTACGATGCCTTATAGATTTTAGGTATCACTGACAGTTCCTTAAAATATAAAAAGTTTCTACCTCAGAGTCTTTGGTAGCATATAGAAATCTGTGTGTGAAAATACATTTTAGACTAGGTTATTATGAATGTCTAAATACGTTTAGTCTAGAATAGGACATTTCTGTCTCCTTTTCACAAGTTCCAAATGAATTTTATATCTTCATCGTAAGAATGACACGTCCCGAATAGTACACACATAAAGATTCTTTCACTAAATACATGCAGCTTTTAATCAATCTATAACATGATTTGGTTTTGTTGTTAATATTCAGAGTTGATAAGCTTTGAAAGTGATACGTAATCATTCCTTCCGCCCAAGACAACAGTGTTAATCCTACCCTTTTATAAAGTCAAACTGAGGCCAAATTCTCCCAAGGCTAGTACATTTCCTGCAGCTTCTTGGTACCAGATCTGACCTCTAATTCTATCCCTAGACATAGAACATTCCATGGTTTTAACCACCAAACACCCAGCTCTCTATATAATGCCACAATTTCCTTTCCCTGTGATTTTTGCTGATATACATGTTTATTTAAATGTTTTGCACCACCTCAGCGGTTTATATGGTGCTGCAGTTTTCCAAGTTTTTCCTCAATGTACTAGTCTTAGAGAATATTTGAGATTGAGAAATTCTTGGAGTACAGTAGTGGATATAAATATTTTAAAAATGGCGTTTGGAATGCAGTTATTTAATTGTGGAAATCTCCATGTAGGTGTTGATACAGCATTGGAAAAGTGGCTTATGAATTCATTTTAAAGGGTTAAGATAAACGCATATCAATCTAAATGCTGTGGGGCTTTTTGTTGTTCTTATTTGTTTCTTCTTTCTTCTCGTTAAACATGCCCTCTGAGGATAATTGTTCACTGCCTTGCCTTTGTTTAGAAGTATCTACCTCCGTCTCCCATCCTTTTAAAACTAAGCCATGCCCACACAAACATGTAAAGCCTTTTCCATTATTTCACTTTCTACCATCACTGGGGACTCCTTGTCCTGCTAGACTCAGGCACATTTCACTTCAAGCTGAGCAGAGACATCTTCATTTTTGGCCCCGAACTATCAACCTGTTCTTTTAAGTCTTGGACATTGAAGAGAAGCACTGAGACTTGACATATACTGGCAGAGAATTTGTGTGCATTCAGGTATACTGAACAAAAATGAGAGACGAGAATTCCAGGTGACCATAAAATTGCTGAGCATGAAGAGAAAGGATAGTTGTTATCCTCCATAGGCTTTTGACTTCCTTTGGCATTTGAAAGTAGGAAGGTTAGCTGCCTTCACAATAAACTGCGTCTATCACCTCTGCATGATTTTTAACATAATTATCCTCCATGTAATTTTCTGAGAAAGCTACTGGAGGATATGCTCCACCAAAACAAGGGAATAAACCAAGAAAGATGAAGGTATAGTATTTAAGAATGGGGGATCCAACCCATAGAAAAGAAGGGAATTCTTGAGATTACACCAAAGATAGTCTCAAGAAGACAACAGTAAAAAGTCTAGGTCAAAAAATCAGTGTCAAAGGAGGAGGGTTTGGGGAGGGACATCTCCAGGAGATAAAAAAGGAGAAAGTTCTCTGACAGGTTTGAGGACATTGGAAATTATATTGGAATATGTTATAGAGAGTCGAAAGGTATGAGAAAACTGATATACAGGAAAAATTAGTCAAATAAAAAAACAATAGTTATTAAGTCTGGTGGGGGAGAAGGGGATGGATTTTTAAAGAAAGGAATGAAATCATGATATACTAGTTGATTCAGGCAGGAATAATATTTAATTAGAAATTAATAATGACTACTATGAATATAGGTTTAAACAAAAATTGAGAAGTAACTATAGAGCAGAAGTAGAATAAAAAAGTGTATAAATATATCAAAAATTCCCTGGTGCTATAGTAGGAAGTCAATAGTTAATGCCTCAAATAGATTAATCAAGAGATAACAGAATAGACACATCATTTAGCAAGCTGTTATAAGCGCTGAAAGGGGACTCTGGAGAGTATGACAAGGTAGGAGGAACAGAGAACAAGGGATTTCTGGTTTTTATTACTATAAGTCTTTCATCACTATTTGACTTTTTATATAATTAACATGTAATATTTTTTATTAGGTTAAAAATTTAAAAATAAATTTGATTTGACTATTATAGACAGTAGTAAAGTTAAAAAATATATTAAGCATTTATCTTTACTAAAAATACCAACATGCACAGTGTATTCTAGGAATAGAAAATAAAATTTTAATTTATCTAGAGAAAGAAAGCGGGAAAGAGGCATATTAGGTTTGTATTGCTGCTGTAACAAATTGCCACAAACCTAGTGACTTAAAATATCACTGCTGTGGACTACATTGTGTCTCCCCAAAATTTGCATGTTGAAGCCTTGACTCCCAGTGAGATGGTATTTGGAGATGGGGTCTTTGGGAGATCATTAGTTTTAGGTGAGTTGAGAAGATTGAGGCTCCATAATGGGATTAGCATCCTTATATGAACAGGAAGAGACACCAGAACTCCACCTCCCACCTCCTACCCTGCGAGGACACAGTGAGAAAACAGACACTGTCCACAAACCAGGAAGACGATTCTCACTACAAAACGACCATGCTGGCACCCTGATCTCCCAGAATTCCAGCCTCCAAAACTGAGAAAAAAAATAAATTTTTGTGTTTCAGCCACCCAGTATAAGGTATTTTGTTATGGCAGCCCAAGCAAACTAAGACAAACAAAAATCTACTGTTTTGTAGTTCTGGAAGTCAGAAGTCCAAATGAGTCTTACAGGCTGAAAGGAAGGTATCCAGCAGAGCTCCATCTCTTCTGGAGGCTCTAGGGGAGAATATGTTTCCTTGTCTTTTCCAGCTTCTAGAGCATTCCTTGACTTGTCCCTTCCTCCGTCCTCTGCTTCCATCATCGCTTCATCTTCTCTGCCTCCTCTGACTTCTCACCTCTCTTATAGCCCAACTCCCCAACTCAAGATCTGTAGTCACAGATACCCCTTTTGCCAGGTAAGGTAACATATTGAGTGATTAGGGGATTAGGGGAGGAACGTCTTTGGGAAGGCGTTATTCAGTCTATCACAAGAGATAACAGGAGGCATCAGTAGAACTTCTTTAGGCTTAATCCCAAAGTATCAGGATTGTTATCAATGAATTGAAATTAGTTTAAAACCAAATGTTCCTTGTTATATTTGGATGTAAATGAAAATTCAAATTTAATTTCAGTTATAACTAGTATAGAAAACCTTGATATTTTGGAAAATTTGGAAACTTCATGGAAAAATTGCCTTATGAAGTGATAAATTATCTTCTTTAGAGGTAGATAAGCCAATGGCAGTTAGGAGTTTAGATGCTGGAGTCAAACAACTGAGTTTAAAAGCTAACTCTACCACTTTCTATGCGAGTTTCGACAATTTACTCAACCTCTCTAAATCTCACTTTACTTCTTGGTAAAACAAAGAAAATAATGGTATCAGTCTCATTGGGGTTGTTATAACACCATGCCTAACACATTGACACATTGGAGACATTCAAAAATGTGAGCTCTGATTTATTTATTTTGTTGTTATTATTATTGGCTCATCTTCTTTTTGACAAAAGGAGCTTATCTAATAACCCCTAAACCCTGAAAGTTTATTCCTGAGCTGTCAAACTGGAGTGAGGCTGTTTATGTCTGGATTTGTCACTAAGTGAGTAGGATTAATAAGAATGTTGACAGAAAGAGTGAGGTTTTTAGAATGACCTTGAAAATGGGAGAAACGTTTCATCAAAAATAAGAACTTCAGTAGCAATAAATGCAAAATCATATAATTACGAACAGAAAAATGTATCTTTATGAATAAAAACGATGGGGTAAGAATGATAAAATACACCAGAATGGATCACAAATTATTTTAATGATAAGAAGCTAATAACTTTGGGTGCTATTATCTAAACAGCAGTGGGATTATATGCCACTCTTTTAAATTCTGGCATGATATTTAGCTATGTTACCAGCAGTAAGATACAATTAGGAAATATTTTTTATCCAGTTCTGTCTAACTTGTATGATAAAGAATTTGGCGTTTGTCCTGGTTCCTGGGAGGGAGACCAAATCCTTGGAATTTCCCAAATAATGGGAGTGTCTCTGTTATTCATGGTGGGCCGTTATAAGGTTTAGAGTTAGGGCTGGTCATGCCAGAAAGACAGACCAACCAGGTGCTTAGAGGGTCAGGGCTTTGAGCATGTGAGGTCAGCCCAGCCTCCCGACCTCCAGGGAGGGGCTGGGGACGGAGATTGAGAACAGCCCCGGGGCCAGCGTTTCAGCCAGTCACGACTGTGTAATGAAACCTCAGCAATAACTGAACCCGATGCTCAGCGGCGCTTCCTGGTTGGTGAACACAGGATGTAATAAGACGGTGACTCGTCCTGAGCACTTGGATCTGTGCCTTTGGAGCCGTCCCAGACTGCGTCTTAGTGTTCCTTCATTTGGTTGGTCCTGAGTTGTGTCCTTTGTAATAAAAGTCTCCATTCGTGTAGCACTTTCCTGAGTTCTGTGAGTCAGTCTAGATGATTATCAAACCTGAGGCAGTTGTAGGCCCCCCCCCAAGTTTGTGGCCAGTTGGTTGTATGGACAGATGACCTGGTAACCCCTGAACTTGTGGCTGGTGTCAGAAATGAGGCTGTCTGGCGGGGGCTGTGTCCTTTCGTGTGCGGAGTCGGACACGAACCTCAGCCGGTTAGCATCAGAGTTGCGTTGCAGTACGGCACTAACACCTTGAGGTAAATGAAAGGATGTCCAGAAATCTAAAACGATTAATTAATTTTAATTTGATTTGATTTTAATTAAAATGAAACGTATGATTTTTGAAAGAATTAAAACTATTTGACCTAAAATACAGAGTACTAATTTCCATTAACAGCATTTGAACCAAATTTTAGCATTTAAAGAACGTAGATACTTCTTAGTGAGCTAGATTGAAGTCTGGCCCCAAATTAGAGGTTGGTAAAAGAGGCGAATTCTGGCAGCAGCTCTTGTTCTCTTCTCTGACGTGGGGAAGTCATCACCTGCGGGCTTCGCTCCCTCCGTCGCTGGCTGATACCACGAAGGGCCTCTTCCTTTCTCCTCTCACCTCTAATCACATCTCCTCAGGCATTTCTGCCAAGAACCCCCAGAAACACACCGTGCCTCTCGGGAACCAACAGGAAGCCCCCGAATGAGGCCATTCTTGTGCTGCTGCCTCTCCTCCCCCCACTGCTTTTTAATTTTGAAGAAACAGAAGACTCCGGTGGAGTGCACCGTGCACATAAGGCACCCTGTGCCTGGAATTCCGCTCTAGGTCCTTCCAGCCTGCCCTGTTCCTCCACCTCCCTGTCTGAACTCTGGCTCGCCGGCGACTGTGGCCTTGGTCGTCTCCCTTCCTTGCGACTCGCGGCTTCCTCTCTGTGCCTGCTCTGCCTGGCGTGCCAGGCCTTTCCTCGCTGCCTGTCCTAACTCCTGTGCGTCATACCCGGATCTGACACTGGGCCGCGGAGCGGAGGGCAGGCCGGCTGCCAGGGCTGGGCTCCAGCCGCCTTCCCCTCTCCCACCCGCCCTCCTGTTCCCGGGGGGAAGTCCACATTTCGGTCCCCCACACACTTCACTGGGGAAAATGATGCAGTGGCCACCGAAGCCTTAGGATTAAGAAGTTTACAAAAGTGTATATGTCCCACAAAAGATATTGCAAACAAAATTCCCTCTTTATTCACTCATTTCGGGCAGCTTATGAAATCTATTTCTACTCTAGAGTCTAAATTCGCTCTCTGGTATCCAGGAAAATGCCTTTATACCATCTCCACATTAAAAATATTTCAAATATCCAGGACTTGCTCTCCTTCCTTTTTCATGTATTTGGATTGAGAGACTTTACATATTGGTTTTGCTGAAAAAAAGAAACCAATTAATGTTAAAATAAAAATTTAAAAAAACCAACTTAAATCCAAAGGAACAACGCAAGATCTGTTTCTTCCCTTGTTATGAGTGAAATTCCCATTAGTGGCAGCCGGGACTGAGCACGATAGAGAACGGGGCCCCTCGTGCTCCGAGATGGACTTATCACATGGTTAGCAGCTGGGATTTACGTGGGGCCTCATTAAATAAAACAGCAGTGGCAGCTACCTCCTGCCGGAGTACACTCGGAGGTACAGTACCTGAATTTTTCCAATCCTAGCTGGTCTTTTAACTTTGTTTTATGTCTCTCTCATTTTTCTGACTGTTCTTGACATTTTCTGACCTCACAGTACTTTTATTATTATTTTTATTGCTACTATAACAATGATAACTTAAGGCTCTGATTTATATGATGGCAAGCTAGCCAAGGGGGAGATTAAGGCAGACCCAAAACACATGCAGTAAATGTTCAAGTCTATTAGCCTTTCGCTTTTATTAAGTGGGAAACTTTAGTTTTGTTTTGACACAAATGAGTTTGGAGAGTCACGAGTGACTGCAGGATCGCACTTGCCGATGGGCGGCTGCGGGCGCAAGCGGCAGCATGACGGGAGACGTGTCCCACGTCAGAACGTGACAGCGCGCTCAGTTCCATCTGATATTTTGAATAATTTGGTACTTATTCTTTCGTTTTTTCTTTTCCAATGTAATTATAATTTTGAGCTTATCGTAATGTTAAAAATGCCACAAATTCTTTAAAAATTTCTTTAATTGTAATAATTTCACTACGTAACTCTCTCATCTGGGAGATGCCAGACCTGCTCTCACAACAAAACCAGTCTCCCGGGGGGCTGGGTGGCATTGCTCCGAGCTCCTGGGCCCGAAGGCCGTTGGCCTCTGCTGTGCTCGGGCTGCAGGAAGAAGCCTGCCCTGCTCCCACCTCAGGCAGTGCCAAAGCGATCCCACACGCGCCAGCAGGCAAGGGCCAGGATTTGGTCCGTTCAGCCCCAGCGCTCGGCAGGCCAGTCTCGACGCCGAGGCCCCTCCTGCGCACGAATCCACTGCGCTTGCGCTGCCTGCGCAACTGGCCTCTGTCTTGAGGCTTTGCATCGCAGGCTAGCGCCCTTCTCCTTCCGTGGCTCGCTGGGCTTGGGTCCTTGCTGGTGCCTGCCCACAGCCGACTCCACTTTTGCACCACGTGTCCTCAGCCGAGGCTCTAGACCAACTGGATGCTTTTTGCTGAGGCATTGCCATTTCTGTCTTTCTGGACCGTATTTATGAACCTCAGTGATGGCTGTGGTTTAATGAATTCTGGTGAACTGAATCGAACTGTACTACTATCGCCTCATCATTTTACCATTTTCATGGAGTTGTTAAAATAGCACTCTGTATAGGATAGATGGTATGACCTTGAGCATCACTAGAGAGACTTTCTGAGACTTTTGCAGTCTCCAGATTCTCAGCACCGTGACATCATGCTGAAATAGCAGCACACTGGTTTTAGGTGGATTTTTCCCTTTACCACCATCATATTTAACATCTCACTCTTTACAATATTTCAAGTTTTTGACTAAGAACCATCTCTGCTGCACCTCTTCAACTCCTCCATCAGCACTTGGATTTGGCTTTATTTCCAGGAACATTTTTTACAAAGGACGTTTCATCCCTTCTTGGGATTAAGTGGGTGCTGAATAACAAGCAGAGTGGAGCCCTTCTGAAGCTCCCAGAGATACCAGCTTAGCCACGTCACCACAGCGGAGTGTGGTTCTAAAAATGGCCACAGCCGTATGGGCAGTCCCACACACTCTTCCAGACCCTTGCCATCCCCCCATCAAAAGGCAGAGCCTCTGTCCCCTGCCCTGGATGCTGGGTGGAACGTTATGCCTGTCTCCATGAAGAGAACGTGGCAGGGCCGGTGTGAGACAGGTGGTGGAGGCGGTGGGGCCCAACCTGCTTGCTCCCATGGGATCCAGTCACTGTCCTGGGAGGGAGCCCACGGTAGGTCACATGGACAGGGCCACGTGGAGAGGGTCTGGGGCTCCCAACCAGAAGTCAGCACTGACCTCCAGAAACAGGAGTGACCTGTCTTTCAAATGAGTCTAACCGCCAGCGTCTTCCAGCTCAGGCCCCAGGCAACAGCTCTAAGTTGCTGACCCAGAGAATTCATGACCATAAAAAATGGCCACTAAGTTTAGGGGAAATTTGTGCTTGTTACTTATTAGAATTTTTCTTAACCCATCATCTATAGGTCTTTTTATATTTTTCTACTCCATGCTGAAGATTTATTAAGAGTACAAATAAAAACTTGTTTTAATCTTGTTTTTCAATTATTAACCATCTGGATTTGTTAGAGCCAGACAAAGAGCTTCATGAATAAAACCCCTAACCGTGTTTGGCTAATATAACTCTCGGCTGGAAAATAATGGGTCAACTTCTTAGGACTTTGAGGCATTACTGCAGCTTTATACAGCACATTTTTATGTTGATCCTTGCCTTATTAGACTAAAAAGCCATCCTTTATGCTTTTTAGACAAAAATGTATGTTATAACACAGATTATTTCTATATCAAAACTGCTCTGGAGAACTTTCCAAATAAATTTTTCTTTTTGCATGCTCTCTAAATTAATGTTCAAAATAGATTTGTACAATTTTAATTGTTGGTATGCTACAGCGATTCATTATTTAGATCTACAGATCATATCTGTAATTGATCAGAGAGTAAAATTGGCCCACTTTATCCGTAAGAAGGAAGCTCAGCTGCTGGGTGGTGAGTCTTAATCTGGTGTCACATCCAAAAGAAGCGTAAACCCAACTCCATAGAAGCATGGAAGAGTGGTTTTATTCTTTGCGGTAGTCTCTAGAAGAAGTGGCAAAGGGCAGTGAATCTGAAAGTCCCTCTTCACCATCCATCTCCCCAAATGTTTCTTGGCTCTTTTTATTCATCTCGGGCCCAGACTCTGCTCTGACTCCGGCGAGATCTGCCAGCCCCTCTCTCCCCTCCAGCTCTGGCCTCTCTCCCCTTCCGGCTCCGCGTAATCCTAGGATCGGGCGCACTGAGCATTCCCGGGCAGGGAGAGGGGCGGCTTGTGAAGACTTACAAATTCACTTTTCTGAGCTCTGTCATGTATCATTATGCTCAGAAATTTTTCAAAAGTGGACAGTTATAAATAGGCCACTGGTAACATACAAAATACAATTTTTATTACAGCAGATTTAACTTCCTAATGTTTCGCTGCTGTTAGGGCCCTAACTAAAGTTGAGAAATTTTATGTTTTTGTTTTTCTTCAGACTGGCCCATCAACCTACCAAGTTATCACAAATCCAGGGCCGGCATAAACCCAGTGGGGAGGAGCAGGGCTTCATAAGTCACCCAACCAACCTTAACAGCTTAACATCTTTGCCGTCGCCAAGTACCAAAGGGCTTTGTGGCCTTTAGTGTGTTTATTTGAAGCTTATTCACGTGAAGGAATAAGCTACTTTGTCAGATAGCTTGTGCATATTGTTTTCAAATTTCTCCGTGCCTTATATTTTCAGATTAATAAAATTGACATCTCTTAAAATAGCAGTTTTATTTATTCTAGCATTATCATTACCTGTGTAAAATATCATGGCTTCTCTTAAGCAACAAGGAAAAGTTAGGTTTATTCAATATGCATTTTATTATTTTGATTCACAAATTCAGATTTTGTATCCTAAAGAGTAAGAGACACGTGCCCCGTCATTTGGATTCTTTCGGATGTGTGGATCCTGACTTCAATCAGTAGTCATTGTTCATCCGGTTTTGCTTGAGTTAGGCATTGGGGATACCATGGTCAACAACATACATGCTGTCCTCAGGGGACATAGAGTTTTGTGGGGCATAGCCAAGTAAATAGATAATTAAAACATCAGAGTCCCATAAGAGTTGCACCAGCACCCCATGCAAACGCAGGGGCAAAACTTCCTAAAGGCAGGGATATCGGAGCACTGTTAGTTGAGTGACCAAGTCCTGTTTGAAGTTTGATGTTAAAATGACTTGTTCAGAATCCAGCTTCCCAGTTACTCCCCAAGTAAGCCAGTTTCTGATCCTTTCTTGACAGCATTAATAATGCCTCCTTTGCAGTGTTGTTCTGAGAGTCAGACGGGTTATCATGTGGCTATAGATAGTGTCTAGCCTGCTGTAGGCGGTAAGGAAAATTATTCTGTGTTTTATTTCATTTCGATATATTAATACATTGCCATTTCACCCTTATTCCTTCCTAACAATTCCTAATATTTGTTTTTGCCAAAATTGAGTTAAAATCAGTAAGTTCTAAGAATCAGACATTTAGCCATGAAGCATTCCTAGGCAAAGACTCTTGATAAAGAACATTCATCCTCCTATGGGTGATATAAAATTTGTATTTGATGATGATCCTATCTGCTCTAAAATAAAGTTTTTATTGGTCCTAACAAAGTTGGTCTTAAGACTTGGACTTGAAAGACATTATTAGAAGATTAAGGTTTGGGGGCTTTTTGTGCCCTCTGGTGAGATAATAAAGAAAGTTATCTATTTGTCTTCACTTAAGTAAGAAAAATGAATGTTCACAAAGCTTGGATTGAAGGCTAGTGTAGTTGGTATGTGCATCTCAAAACAGTGACTCTTAGAGCACACCTAGGTTTAAGTGTGTTGGTTTGGGTGTTTTTACTTTTCCTCTTTGCTTTTTAAATATGTAATTAGGTCTTTTGCTAGAAATTTCTTTGGGGCTAAGTTGGAATAAGAAAATAAATGAAGGAATTAGATCAAATTCTGTGAGCCTGGAGAAAACTGGGCCAAATTCTCTTTCCCCCATGCAGTTTCAATAGAATTCCATTGAATTAATTTTACTCATAATAAAATCAGTTGTATTTCAAACCTGCCTCAAGACTCTCAGATCCTTTTGATCCAAGCACAACAGGCTGTTGCCGTGCAGTCTGTTGAACTTGGCTGCAAAGTGTAGGGCCAGCGTTTGTGTTTGAAGTTAGCCCATTTTACCCCTGCTCATCAATATTTCAGGACAACAGCTGGGATTCTCTGAAAATCAGCTTTTGCCAAAAAAAAAAAAAAGTTGGTTTGAGAGGATTGCACCGCTTCTAAATTATTATTTTATTCCTACAATACTATAAAATTGTAGAAAGGTCCCACAAGCATTAAGAATATTGGAATCTGGTGACTCATCTTTCAGTACTAAGTTGAAAGGAAAGGAAGTTCTGACCAGGAGGGTTCATTCCAGAGGATATTCACAGTGGGACGTTATTCTCCCAGCTGACAATTCAGAGGGTTCAAGTCCCTGTGGAAGAGCCACCACCACGTTCTACATGAGGCAGCCCACTTGGGAGTAAGAGGGCAGGGCACAGCAGAGGGGACCAGGCTGGAGCTCGGCCCTCCCACAGGGGCACTCAGGCCACCCAAAGCCCCGTGGGCGCAAAGCCCTCAAGGAAGAGGCAGAAGTTTCTGCAGAGTGAGCATGAGGAGCAAAGGGTTAGGAGCCCACTCCGAGCTCCAGAGTAACACAACACCAGGAGCCCACGCCAGAGAGAATACGCAGCAGGTCAGGAGCCAGGGGGCAGGTCTGCGTACCAGGCAAGGACCAGCAGCAGGAACAGAGCCCACTCCGAGCTCGCTCCTTTGCCAGGGACTGGCGTCAGCAGCAAGCATACCTAGAGGAAGGCCCGCAAAGGCAGGGAGCGGGCAGGCTGGAGAGACTCCTTTCCGAGGGCCTGCCTTGGTGCCTGCGACATGGCCGTTTTCTTACTGTTGGTGAGCAAAGGGCTTCTTCTAACCAGCAAGTTGTTGGATGCCTTCTCTGATTCCTTGCGTCTCTCGGATCACGTGATCTCCCACCCGAGGCAGTACTTGTGAACCTGATGATTTTACAGCACAAATCAGTTTTTGTCCAATTGTGACAGTTGCAAAGAAAAACTCAATTCCCACAGATAATTCTTTGAACTCAAATTGTGTTTGGAATGAGTTGTGAAAGAAAAAGGAAAATTGGTTGTGGTCTTTAAGACTTAAAGTGTGGTTCCTTATTACGACGGTTTTAAATTTATACACGGGAAAAAGATGCAGAGAAACGATGCTACCTCATAATGTCTGCACCACTCTGGATCTGCTCATGGGCTTCGTGCTTGTAAATCTCGGGCTGCTATTCAGTCTCTCTGATCAATGGAAACATCACCTTGGTGTGTAATAATGCAAAGAAAGATGGCAAGGTCCTTCTGAGTCTGATATACGACGAACACCTGAACCACTGTCATGGCACGAGCAAGACACATAGCTTCGGGAGGTGGCAGGGAGCGGTTCCACCTTGATGCTAAGTGCACGCAGGCAGAGCAGCAGAGGCAGCAGCGCCCAGGCCCTGGCATGCTGCACCCCGCTCCTGTCAAGCAGGCAGGTAGGGCAGCCCCGCTCCCACAGGCTGGGGAGCAGGAGGAAAAGGAGGGCGTTTATAACTGGCCAGTACAGGCTCCCGGTGCTGCAGACAGGCCGAATGTTGCAGGGAGCCGTGCGGCAGAGGGGTGGAGACCGCTATCCCTCTCACAGACCAGTGGCGGTACTCCTAGGAAGCTGTGGGCTACCTTGGCCACTGTATGAGCTGTTCATAAAAACGACCATCTTTGCCATTTATTGAATACATTCTGTGTGTCTCCTACCATGCTAAGTACATAATTTAATCCTAATAAGAGTCTCTGTGGTACTTACTACATAATATCATCACCATTTCACAGATGATGCGACTAAGGACTCAGAGAAGTGGTTCGCCCAAAGGATTAGAAATCATTATTTGGAAAACAAAGCTTTTACTCATATACGCCCAATGCTGTTACCAAAACGTATCTTTTCATATATGCCAACAATAGGCTGCAAATGGAGGGAGTGTATTAAATCTTTTTATGTTCAGCATCCATCACCAACTAACTAACTCTCCTTAAGGAGTGCTTACTTGTGGCTCCTGGCCTGAGGGAGCTATTTGGTGGCATGTGTCCTCAAAAGACCAAACTAGGAATTGCAGTCACACCGTGCCTATGGTGGCCTTGAACCAACTGCACAGGACTCTTTGGGAAATGTGGTTCTATCCAGCAGCTTTGTCACCAGCCTGGTTGCGTCTGTTCGTTAAATATGCCTGATGTTGGCCAGGCGCGGTGGCTCACGCCTGTAATCCCAGCACTCTGGGAGACCGAGGCGGAAGGATCGCTTGAACTCAGGAATTCGAGACCAGCCTGAGCAAGAGTGAGACCCTGTCTCTACTATAAATAGAAAGAAATTAACCAAACAACTAAAAATGGAAAAAAAATTAGCCGGGCACGGTGGCACATGCCTGTAGTCCCAACTACTCGGGAGGCTGAGGCAGGAGGATCGCTTGAGCCCAGGAGTTTGAGGTTGCTTGCGAGCTAGGCTGACGCCACGGCACTCTAGCCGGGCAACAGAGTGAGACTCTGTCTCGAAAAATAAAACATGCCTGATGTTACAGCTATAGGGCTGGCTCCCCTTCAGGGTTCTGAGCAATTAAAACCCTGATACTTAGTTTAATTAAATCTGTGGCCCTCAGTGAATCGGAGATGCCGAATTTGATCAGCGGCGTTTGCTTCGCCTCTGTCAGCTAGAAGCAGAGCAGCTCGCGTTCCCGAGGTGCGCTCGCCCAGCGGCTCACGCGCCGTTCTCAGGAGGGTGAGAAACCAAAGAGCACTTTCCGACGCTTCCTGTCAGCGGACATTCCTTGCACACAGACGCGTCCTCATGGAGGAGATGGAATGTCTCTGTGGAGGTGGAATGCATCGTCTCTCGCTGGAAAATTGCGGTCTCCGTCAAAACTTTCCTTCCAGAGCCATCATCTCCAGAAGCTTCTCACGTCACTCGTGGTTCTACTCAGTAGTAAAAGTTACCTTTATCTTTGTTGGCTCTTGGAGAAGGGTTGGAGGCAGAGGGCCCAGTAGATTCCAAAGCGCTGATTCACCTGACCTGTGACCTTGGGCCTCAGTGAATTCATCAGGAGGCACGGCAGGATGTCCAGCTCAGAAGCACTGTGACCACCCTCGGTCAGGGACTGTATCATCGGGCCTGGGTGAACAGGGTCCACACTGGGCCGGGGTCAAAAGGGAGCACTAGGGGCTAAGAGACCCCACTCTGAGGTTTTCCAGGAAGTGGAACCTTGGGTCTTGCACGGAAAGGGCCCCAGCATGACACCAAGGGAGAGCTGCTGGGAGAGGGCTGTCCCCGTCCCCGGAAGCATGAGCACGGTGGGGACCTCGTCGGGTGTGATTAGTAAACAGAATGTAGCTCTTTTCCCTGGATGGCGCCAGTGAGCGCCCCTTCCTCACTCCCTCCCTCCCACTGGGCCAGGGCCGGCCCAGGGAACAGCCTGGGAGGCCGTGCCAGCCCTGAGAGGTGACGGGCAGACCTGTGAAGGGCCAGGCGCAGCAATAAGAAGCCTGAACCAGGGGGGCAGCGGGGCTGTTGGGGTTGGAAAAACAGTTTCAGGCATTTTTCTGCTGTAAGAGAAAAAACGAGAAAATCCAGGGGACCAGGTTCTGACTGCGGAGCTGGTACAGCCCTGGCCCACGCTGGTCAGGCGGCTGCTGTCCGCGCGCTTTGAGGTCTGAGCTGCAAACGTCAGCAGGCTTTTTCCTGGCTGGCAGGAAGGGAAAGTTCCCTCCAGTGACAGACAAAAATAATGGATTTGGGGCAAGTCTAGGCCTTCAGAGGTTATAGTGAAAATTAATGGAGGGCCACGTTAACTAATGTTACTCTAATCCTGCAGTTTGGGACATTGGGCTAAATTTCTGTTTTATGGCATGTTTTACAAACTAACCTATTTTAGATCTTGGAACACTCCAGGCTGGAGTAAGTTCCAGGTCAGGAAACCTGCCCCTCCTCTTGCATTCCACAGCTCCTGGCCACTGCTCAGCGCCAGGCCTGCCGTTCCCCTGGTCCGCTATCTCCGCTGAACCCTTCACATCAGCTCATTTATCTTTCAGGTGTTATAATAATTGACTTCAATCAGTATTCCATTATCCTAAACAGGCAATTATCCACATTGTCACTTTTGCATTTGCTCTTTTGACCTGGGGGTCACAGAGGCCCTAGTGTAACAGAATCCACCAAAATTATTCCCTCACCTGTCATATAAATAGTCATCCCAGCAAAATGAGACCCAAGGGGGCTTTTCGTGAGGTGTTGAGAAGGCCAGTCTAACTCGATCCTTTATTCAGCTCTTTAAGGAATGCAGCACTGTTTTGGCACTCTATCAAAATAAAACAAAGTTCCATTTTTCAGCTTCTTTTTTTAATGCGTGCACCCCTGAGCTTACAAATGCTTCTTTGTGGCCTTCTTTATTGAAATTTCCATTCAGCTCTTCCATCTGTTAGCTGTGTTTACCTCTATTTCTAGAGAAAGAATTCAGCATTTCACCTTTATTTGGGGTGTAAGATCATAAAACTGTCTGGATTATTTCAGCTATATTTATACCAAACTTAATATTGCTCCTTTAACAGGTTTAAAGCTTTTAATTCCCTGGTTCATTATTGACGGTGAGCCATCTGATGAGAACAGTTTGTGTTTCATAATGAAGAAGGCATTTTATACTCTCTTGCTATCCTCCTTCATCTCCCAAAGAAGAAAATCCTAAAATGTGAATTTCATCCAAAGAACATCTAATTAAACTCTAGTTCTGTCCCCTGCGCATGGCTGCCGATGCACATCATTGCATTTCAGAAGCAGAGACTTGCTCAACGTTCCCCTTTTTCTGGAAATACTAATGTCGTTACAGTCTTGGAAAACTCTTATGAGAGTGATGGTATAATACACACTGTTGAAGCTGTCTCCAGATGGAGCGGATGGTGTGCATGTGTGTGTTATTTTTTTTTTAATTTCTCAAAACAAAGTGACTTCAGCCTTCAGCAATAAATTTGGAAGTACATCAAGAAGAAATACAGAAATAATACAAAATAGAGATGCAAGCAGGTTATTTTTCTTTCTAGAATTGCCATGTTAAAAAAGGAAAGAAGTTCCACACATCCCCCGTAGCAGCATGAACTCTGAGGGGCAGCATGGAGTAGTGGAACGGACCTTGCCTCGGGTGGGCAGGGTCCCGGGGCTGATGAGAAGTTGTGTGATGTTAGTGCGAGATGCATCTCACCTCCGTTTCTTCCTCCACCCAGCAGGAGCAGCACAGTGATGGTGTTTCAGTGATGGTGTAAGGTTTAGAGGGTATGGAAGATGCCGTGTGGTTCCTAGCCCGGGGTAGGCGTTCATCAGTGATGGCTTCTGGAGCAAAAGGTGCCTGGAATTAGTGTCTGAAGCCATTTGTTTTCACACTAGTGGTTGTCCATCACCTTGTCTGTCATCTGTGGCCCACAGATGTTCTTATCATTGCTTCCTCAGTTGATGAGGTTTGGTCCACATCCCCAGGATTTATTTGGCAGGTCTTGATGGAAAAGAGTGTCAGCCTTCACCTGTATATCTGCGTATTTCCTTTGAAATGGGCAGGCAAGTTGAGTGCCCAGATCGAAAAGAACCAAGGCAGTGCTTCAAAGATTTATTTAAGTGCCGGTTTCAATTTTGTAAATTCAAAGCAAAGCCTGAGCTTCCACATGTTTCACTCTCGGGCGATGCCAGCGCTGCTGGGCCACAGACCGTTCTTTGAGTACCAAGGATGTAAGATTCTGCAAGTTCTGTGTGGGACCTAAGTCTTTGTAACAATAGGAATGCCTTAGGTTTAAATGGAGATTCTATGTATTTTAGCATAATTTGTCTAAAGAGAGGCACCAATTGTCCCCTGACTTTCCAAACTTAAAGGAAACAGAGAAATAGTATTTATTCATTGCCCTGCCTTGTCTTCTTGATCCTGGTGCAGAGCAACTCTAGATTTTGAGTGCAGGTACTGAGCCTCGGAGTCCGGCTGGTGTGCTTCCTGGCTGCCTGTGTATTTCCACGATGGCGGCAGCACAAAGGCCTGTGCGCACACAGCAAAGGAGGTGACTAAACGCACACCGCATTGCTCAGTAGAATATGACCATAAAACCCCACATACCTCATGACTCCCCTTTTTATTTCTTAAAAATAAACTTTTACACTATAAAGACAGAGAAGAGTAAACATTCTTTTTAGAAGAATTACTTGAAGACAACCATCTATCACTCATATTTTTGAAAACTGTAGAATCTAAAGAACGACATTTTGAACTGCAATCCACTAAAGTTTCTAGAGGGGGAAAAAAAAAACAACTTGCATCTCATTTCACAGCAACATGGAGAAGATCTGACAGGCGCTGCTGTCTTCTGTCCCTAGATTCCTGGAAGGGCGTCGGGCCAGCTGTGACTAGCTGCATAGACACAGGCTTCAAAGTGATGTGCTTTGACCCTGCTAAACATAAGGTCAGGGAGGCTCAAAATACAATCGGTTCAAGCACATCGTGTCTAGTAAGGGTGCCACTCTTACATCTTCGATTTGTACACTTGTGTATTTTCTAGCAAGTGACAGTAAAGCATTTTATTGTAACTGTCAACACATTAAGACAATTTTCAACAGAGTACAAGGGGAAGGCACCTTTGTCTAACGCACACGGAGATGCTCTTTGAGCTGGCAGCACCCGTGCCAGCGATGGCAGCCGCGCAGCGATGGAATCAAGCAGTTGTCTCCAACAGACTGTCCTTTGGAAGGAGCCAAAGACGAGAGGGACAAGAGGCCGTTGAGCAGCCTAAACTTGAAAATCCCTGGTCCCCTTCTACTTCTCCAGGGAAGAGGGAGTCATTCGTCCAGTCCCAAAGGCATTCTTCATTATTCCGCCTGGCTTTGCCTCGATGAGCTGTTCCCCTTTAGCTCTCTGCAACTCAGTTTCCTTTCCTCAGTCTACAGTCTTCCGAGGTCTTTTGGTCCTTTGAAATTATTATGCATCACTGATTCAATCAGCCTGGCAGGTAAAGGTAACTGCGGTGATGAAATATGAAAGTTTGGCTTCTTTATAATCACAAAGGAGAACTTTGGAAGCTATTCCTTTTTTAGTTTGGGTCAATTCATTTCCACCCTGACATGAGTTAGCTCATCTTTCTGAACCAGAAATTGCTGCACACATGTTTCCAATGTGATCACAGCCTGAAACGTCTTCCTAGATATTTGGTGAGACAGAAGGACAGAGTGTGTGCGTTCATACGCGTGTTGTCTGTGTCTGCACATTTACACACGGCCATCATTTGGGGATGCTGATGGGCCCTAATCCACTTTAATAACAGTGAGAGATTGCATCATGTTTTGTTTTACAAAATATGAAAACTATCTGCAGCTGTGAAGGAATAACCATCATAATTCATCTGAGAGCCTGCCTCTCTTACTTGTGAGATACCCTCCATATCTCATCTCAACTCATCGCTTTGTGTGCGCCCCGCGGATGCAGAAAGATCGCGTGATAGATGCTGCGGAACCGGGACGTTATTCCCACAGCGGGGCAGTCAGGCCCGTGGCACGTGAGTGATGAGGCTCCGGTGAGCTGAGAGGACAGCACGTCTCTCCACACCCAGCGATAGATGCCCTCGATGCTGCAGCTACGTCTGCACTAGCGGCACAGCTGAGAGAAGAGATGGGGAAGGAAAATTCTTACAGTTTTGATTCATCTATTTATAAGGCTTTTCCTCTGATATGTTCAGTGCTCTTTGGGAATTTTGCAAAAAGCAACAACGGCCATGGCTGCCTTCTTCCAAGATTTCCTTTAATTTTTCATATGTCATTCTGATGTTGATTTCAAATAGTCTTCGTCATTTCCGTGCTTTAAGGTGAAGCTACTACTCCAAAATTCAGTTTAGGGTTTCTAGTTTCCAAAAATGTACAATGTATAGTGGTTCGAACTTTTGACCTAACAATGAATGTTTGAAGTCTGAGACACTCATAAACCGTTAATGGATTTGATATTCCTTAAAAACAAGCCTGCACTCTTTTATGTTAAACCCTCTTCTGTGCTTCCCGGGGAGAATGAAGTCTAACGCTTTCCTTCTTGGAATAAGATGTGACAGCCTCCATAGTCGTTTCTTCCCCACATTTTCTCAAGAAGATTGAAACAAATGGTGACGATTCCTCCGCCAGACGTTGCTAATGGAGAGCGGGGCCAGCCCTTCAGATAGCAGCCTGAGCCGCTCAGCACAGGTCCCCAGTACATGGCGGCCCGGTTCCGAGTGCATCGCATGCTTCTCTCGCCCCCACTGCAAAGCGGTCACCCCACGGAGACTGGGATTTCCCTCCGTGGTGCGCACACCTGCTCTCTTTCTCCGTTAGTACCCCCCTGCTTACTGCAGTCTCAGACACCCGTAACCCTTTTGTGAAACGATTTAGCACAGATACGTATTTCCTGCCCGACCGTTTGACATTGTTGAGTGCTACATATTCTGAGCAATGGACAGAGCTTTCATTAATTATCTTGTTAAGAGAGTTGTATTGTAGGAATTATTGCTTCAGTAGATGCTAATGCTTTCAAGGGATATCATAACTATTGAGAAAGACCTTGGTTAACCAAATAACTTAGATATTTCTCTCAAATTATATACTTCCCTTGAAATTAAAATAGAAGACCCTCTGTTCTCTAACTGCCCTGAATCCATATAAAGTTTAAAGCCCACACTCTATTTTTTCCCTTGAATTTTTCCATTTTCCAGTGAAATCCTCTTAAATCCTCCTTGCTGAGAGCCTCCTTCACCCTTGTGGTTTGCTTTAACCCTGCTGTTGGAGCCTAATGTTTGCAATTAGGGGTTAGCAGGCGCTGCCATTCACAAAGGAGGAAGAATGTGATTTTGCAGTATTATTCCCAGCTAGTGACAATCAAAAGCTTCCCTGTGTGATCTCTTTACCTTCTATTTCACTCTGAAACATACGTCCCAGCTTAAACGTGAGGAATATCAAACAGGAACGTAGAGGCAATGTTTTCAATAAAACCCTCCTCCAGAAACTCGTTGTTGCTGGCAAGCTGCCACTGCAGAGCGGTGGGGAGGAGTGAAGGGGACCTGAGCCCGTGCTCTTCAGCCTTTGCCTTTGGCGTCATCACAGACCTCTACCACCTGTTCTCTCGGGCTTTTTCCACAGTCACCAGCTTGTTTTCAAAGTTCTCGTAACCTGGTCCCCAGGGATGTGCAATCCATCCTCTGTGCTTTGTTCTGTCTAGATCAGCCAGTATGCAATAGTAGATGGTGCACCCCAGACAGATCTGTCTCTCCTGTGCATCTCTGTTCACATTTTTGCATTTTAATTGAAGAGCTGTGTAGAATTTGTAAAACGCCTGTCTCTCGGGATGCAGTCCTAATACTCAACCACTGAAATTCTCTAACTAGGGTTAGGGTTAACAGCCCTCTTTGCACATGAAAATTGCCTTTTCTCTTTACACGCAGATTCAGATCATCAACAGATATGCCTTGTTTTTCGCTGGGGATGGAAAGAGAGATTTGGGAAATTATGTACATCAAAATTTCTCTATACATACTACAAGCACTTTCCAATTATAAAGGACATATTTTTCTTTTTCCTTAGCATATTTCTTCCTTGTCCCACCCTTGGGAGTATAAAAAAAAAAAAAGAGCACTGGGTGGTCTTCAATTCATGGTCCCTGCTTCATTTTCCTTGTAACGGTAACTGGAAATAGCATGAGATTCTGGAGATTACAAAAGGGCAGCGTGTACTTCGACACACTATTATGCTGTTTTCATAAATATCATTCTTTTAGTTTCTGTGAGCCCAGCCCTAGCAGGAAACCCCGCAGGTTTCCACTGGCAGGACTGTTCTTTCTATTGCTGTTGAAAGTCAGCAAAACCCTCTTTGCCTGCTCTTCTATTTCTTTCCTACACTCTTAAGTTTCTCAAGACTAACTGCTTCCTTATTAAACAGTCACATTTTCCGGATAGCTCTTCTCTTTTTCCTTTTTTTGAATTTTTACAATATTCATTGAGCTGGGCCCGAATATCATGCTGTCCCAGTAGATGCTGATAACATAGGATGCTCTCTTGTCTGGACATATCAGGTGTTATAAAACCATCTATTTTCAGTTGGACCACTTCTTATTTCTACACTGTGTGACTTTGGCGAATCAATGATCATCTCTCATTCATTGTTTTTTCGCAGGTAAAAGAGAAACAATAAGACCTACATAAAACTCAAGAGTTTTGTCCTGAAGAGCAAATGACATAGTGTGAGGGTGTTTTGCAAAACATGTAGTGCTTTATAACTGTAGGCTGTCTGCATCTAATTTGTTCGGAGTGAATGGCATCATCATTGTGGACTATGGCAGCTACTGTTTTATTTACCCACTGCCATATGCTTGCCACTGTCACGGGCACTTTACACTCATTTGTGTTTAAGCCTGAAAAAGAGGCATTGTTATTTTTATTTTAAAGCTGATATGACTCACCCAGCATCCTAGTCATTAAGTAACAGAGCCGGGATTCAAACCAGGGTCTGTCGAGGCCCAGGCTTTCCTCACGGCTTCTGTCTGCATCCTGAGTTAGGAGGAGCAGAAGGCAGAAGAAGCCCCCAGCACAGCCATGCTCAGTTGGATGCAGCGGGAGCTGAATATGATGTGTTCACTGTCTAGCAGCTGACATGCTCCAGATAAATCACGCTCTCGGGCTGAGATGTCTTAGCTCCAAAAAAAAATGATATTTGAGTACCAGGGAAGGGCTGGTGTTTTAGCATGTAAGGTATAAGAAATAAGTTGACTTCAAAAGTGTATCTTATAAATATTTCACTTATTTAATTTATTTAATTTTAACTTATATATCCTATGAAACAAATGAAGAATACATAACTCATTGTTTTACATAGATCAAAAATGTCTGGGATTGCCTAAAAATGGAAACAAAACTAACAGTTTATATAAAATCACAAGCAGAGCTCCATGCTACACTCTCTAGCAAATGCTTCTTCAGTTATTACCTTGGCACTTTTATTTCTTATTGGATAATCATTTTGAAAAATCTTTTCAGGATGGTTAGCGGGATACCTTTGGTATGTAGACTCCTGGAGGAAAGGATCTTTTCATCAAGAAGACCTTTGTGGGTGCATCTGATTATTCTCGGCCGTCTTGCTTTCACTTTCCTGGTATATATTTGTGCTTTACTACTCAATGGTTGGCTCTCAAAACAGGAAGGCAAGTTTGACTTTGTAAAACCCACAACTAACATTTGCACAGTGATTTACCATTTACAAAGCAAGCACTGTTCACTCTCATTGTCTCACTCCCTGTGCTGTGGGGTCATGTCAGAGGAGTCCAAATCGCCCAGGAAGAAACTGCCACCCCAGGGGCACTGTGCCGTGGCCGCGCTCACGGTGCTGCAGCTTCACCCTGCGTCTGCTCTCCGGTCCGATTCTCTACCGCAGGGCGGATTCCATATTTCCTTGTGTCCCACACAGCTTTTAGTACAGTGTCTTAAGCATGGCTTTCAGTAAATATATACAAGATGGAAGCATGCACGAGTGGAGGATCAGGGGAAATCGTGGCCTTATCTCTGAAAAATCAAAATTTCCTAAGCTAGGGTCTAAAAATGTCTGTAAATCTACTAAAATCTTAGGCAAAAATGTGTCCAAGTACAGGCTCATGTATGTCTGTATTTTTCAGGGAGGAAGATATCCTGTTTATTTTTCATCAGATTCTCAACGGGGGGTTCCATGACTCAAGTAAAGTTAAAAATGATTGCTTTAAAAAATTAAACAGATAGCCACAAAATGTTTTAAGATTATATTTAGCATTTATAACAAAAGATAGAAATCATTAAAAAGTTAGATTTAACCTCTGTATTACCTGAAGGGTATCAACATTTTATGTCTGAGCTAATTGATTTTGGTTTGTTAGAGCTTAAAACTTTTGAGGTTGAGGCTTGGGCTTCAGTCTTCCTATAGGCAAAGCAACAGCAGAGCAGAGCTCTATGGGTGGGGATTTCAGTGAGGCCCACTGGCCATCTTGAAAATGCCCATGAAAGGTTAAAAAAAAAAAAAAAAAGCCAAGAAATTACAGTATGCCAATCAGTTCCATCGCTGTGTTTCCTGTATAGTTTGTGTTTTCATGGCTTCAGTCTGAATACAACTTGTATTTTAGCTAGGAAGGAACTCACCACAGGCTAAAATATTATTTTCTTTATATCCCCCAGCTTGGAGTTTCTTAACCCAATGTATGATATTCAGGAATTTTATTTACCCACAAGTCAGACTGCACACCCTCTACTATACTGGATGCTTCCGAGAGACGGGTCAATTTCCTCTTTGTCTCCATAAACCCAATGCCAGTGTATGATAGGAGTTCAGTTAGTGCCAGTTATTATTGTGAAGCTTTAGCGAAATAGTGGAGGGCATATTACACAGAGCCACCAAGTCAAAATAGAGGACTTTTTAGGAAACTAATTACATCAATAGATAATCTAATTTAAAGTATAATATGCTAAAAATTAATTTTTATCATGAAGTACTTTACTGTATTATATTTATAATATTACATTGTAGAATGTAATACTAATATAATCAGACAGAGTCTATCATGATCCCTCATCCTGGGCATACCATTCTATATTTTTTGTCTCTTATAATAAGCAAGGAATATTAAAAGGAATCCAAAATGAAAAATGTCTAAAAGTACAAGTATAACTCTTTTAGTCTGTAAAGTATAAATAGATGAATAACAGTTATAATAGTTAATGAAGTGCCCATTTTTACAAATTATTACTATTCAAAAGAAACAAAAGATTTTTTAATCAAAGCAAAGCCTAACACACAGGTCGAGTATCCCTTATCTAAAATACTTGGGAATAGAAACGTTTTGGATCTCTTGAATACTATACTACACAACTATACTATACAATACTATACAACCCATAAGTACTATACTTATGGGTTGAGTATCCCAAATATAAAACATCTTTGGGTGTTAAGTTGGTACTCAGAAAGTTTCAGGTTTTGCAGTATTTCAGATTTCAGATTTGAGGATTAGGGATACTCAACCTGTACATTATGGGATAGTGGCTAACAAGAAATATTTATTCATCAAAGAATTAGTAAATATAGTACTTCCTTGGCTGAAGCGGAAGAGTTCTAAGATACGCATTGAAGTTTGAGTTCTTTAATATTTTATCTGTCATATTTTGTAGGCAGCTGGCTACATTGACACCTTTTCTGGAGCTATCCTTCCAATTACATTTTTTAGAAGCAAATGATGAAATCATCATTCTTACACATTTTGAACATATCTCATTAATTATACTGTCACTCTAAATATTTACAATGTATCCTTTCAAATATTTGTAGATATAATAGAAAGCCTGGCTCCATGACATTATATGCCTTACTAAACTGATACTAGATATTCCCCTGTTTACACACATATATATGATTAGTGACTCATGTTACCTATTAAAGTTTCCTGTTTCCTAATTTAAAAGATATTTAAAGGCCAGAGTACTAAAATGTTTATTTTTGCCCTCTGGATCTTCTGCTTCATATAGTAACACATAAACAAGCTAAATACTTATTTCAATACCACCAAGCCCACTTTTCACCTTTATTATGAAACTAAGGTTTGGTCAGCTGAGGTCAAGTTGTACACATAACATAGCTGGCATTATAGTCAGTGAACTGTCACAGAGGAGAGTCAAAATATAAACACTGAACCTTTCTACAGCAGCTTAGAGCTGGGATTAACTTGGATCACCTAGTCTTCTGCTTTTAATGAAATTCTCTCCCTTGTATTTTCATGTTTGGGACAAAGTCCAAAGTTATCTCATGCTAATTTAGTTAGGCAGTGCCCTCCGGGGATGTCACAGGCTTCCCTGACCTCTCCAGAGAGACATTCGGCGAAGGGATGAGGAGAATTAAACATTCCTGAGAAATTGGAAAGCAGCAACCCCCAGAGAATTCGCAGAGAAACTCGCTCCAGACTTGGCTGCCAGAGACTCAAGTCACCTTTTCAGCACTTGCTTGACGTCTCTTTCAGTCCCATCTGGCTTGACTCAGAGGTCAGTCTGGGGACTGGGGAGAGGTGGCAGCTCAGAAAAGAATTCGAGGGAGGCTCAGCAATAGCACGTTCTGTTTTTGTCATTTGTTGTTGTCTGAAGAACATTCAGAAAGATGGACAGAGCATTGATTTTGTTAGACTGTCTTTTTCACTATTAAAAACATTTGCTTTAGGTGAACTGGTATGTTTATTTCTCAGATAATGAGTTCCCTGATTCTTCATGACTGAAATTTAAAGGTTGTTGTTGTTTTTATTATATAGGACCTCTGTGCCTAATTATTTTATAATTATATTAGCTATTTTACAAAGGATGTTTTCTCTTGCACATTTAATGAAATTGGGGGAGGGGGTTGGAAAATATGTTTCCGGTTTTAAAATCATATTCCCTTTGTGGTTTACATTTTCTATATGAAGAATTTCAGAAAAGTAAGAAAACAAGAGTGTTATTACACACTGAATTTATATTGTAAACAAATCTAAGAAGCCACATTTTATAATTTGTCCATTTTATTTTCTACTGAAGAGAGTAAAGTTCAGTGTGCCCTGCAGTGATGAGTGATGGTGTGAGAAGAAGGTTTTGGGTCCCTGTTCAATTTTTACACTTGTCAGATTCCTCAAGGAAAAAATAACTCTTATCAGAGTACTCCTTTGGGTAACATTGCTAAGCAGATCTGGTCCATTGGTTGGCTTTGTTTCGCCCTGTCCATGTTTTAGCCAACAGTTTAAATTTTTAGAGTTTTGGGGGGGTTTTTTGAACATAGCTCTCAGTTTTTAGCATGTCGGATGTGCAACTTCTTATGTAGCCAGATGATCTGGTGAGACTGGGCCCTCATCCCCGTGTGGGAGCCGAGCTGTCTGCCGGAGCGCGGCGCTCACTGTGCCTTCCGGAAGGGGAGACTCTACAGGCCACTAAGGTGAGCCCGGCAGGCCCTGGAGGCACCCACGTAGTGGGGCCTGTCTTGGACCCTCTTGCTGGTACCATATAGAAGAGAAAAATCACTTTCCCAAGTGCAGCACTTTGTTCATTAGAAAGCTGGTTATAGCGGATATGTAACCATGGCACTCATTTCTTCATTTGCTTACGTTATGATTCTTAAGACGCTGTTCTTCTCTGTGGCGGGCCTAGGAAGAGACGTGGCCCGGAAGGTGCAACGTGTGGGTTCTTGTGAGGGGCCCGTCTCCGGCCATCTGAGACAACTAACTCCTGGGACCCCGATTTCCTTATTTGTCTGTAAAATCCAAACGAACCTGCCCCCTCTCGGGGGTTCTGTGCGCTTCGCTCCTGCTCCGTTTGCAGCGATTGGGCCACGTCGGCGTCAGGTTCCCGACTGCCCTCGCCGCCCGGTCACGCAGAAGCATTGCCGTGGAGCCTAGCGCTGGGGTGCACTGGAAACACATTGCATTTAAGCCGACCGGGCAGAGGCCCTCTGCATTTAGTGCTCACCCTCCCGTCCCACGCACACAGTCTTCATAAAGCGCCGCCAGTCTGGCCACTGCTAGGAGGAGGGCGGTCAACCTCTGAAGGAGAGAAGTGAAGAGGGGCACCAGGCGTGCTTGGGGGGCCTGTGCAAAGGGCTTCCACACCCTCACCGCTTGGCATTCGGGCTAAAAGGCGGGACAGAGAGAAAGGTCCCGCACCGAGTCTCGGAAGGGCCTTCTCAGGGCCTCCTTGTTTTTCTGCTGTTTCCGGAACCCTTCCCCGGTGTGCCGAAGGAGTTAAAGGGCGTCCAGCCCTAACCCACCATCGGGGAGTGTCTTGGGCACCGGAGAGAATCTGGCACAGGATGTGTTTTCATGGAACTGCTTATCAAAACTAAGCTTCTGCCGTTTCATTTAGACGAGGCGGATTGGGTGGAAAACTGGCTCAGGGACCAGGAAACTTGCCTTCTGTTCCTGCTCAGCCGCCGCGTGACCCTGTTGCAGGTCCGTCCTCCAAGCATGTCTCAGTTTCTCCATCTGTAAAAGTAGACAATGAAATGAATGCTGTTTATAAGAAACACTGGGGAATCCTTCTTGTCATTTTCACTGAAACTATGGCAAATGGATGTTTTTGTGGGGCTCTGCCTGGGTTCACTCTTGTCTTCTGCTTCCTTATCTGCTCGAGGGGTTTTCAGACCACGGCCTTCTTGCTGCCTGTTGATAGGCGTGTTCCCTCCAACCTTTTCGGTAATACCGTCCCAGCTCTAGGAAGAGAGGCTGTGGAGCTGGGAGCTCTTTATGCCAAAATAAACAATAAAATTTGGAAAGACGTAGATTAAAATAATTAGGACAATGATGCTGACTGAAGGGCTTCACTAGTATTACTATTATGCTTAAGTTCGAATCTGATTCCCAAAGGCACAGTCTTCCAGTTAACTGATCTATTTTAAAAGTTTTTTTCTTTTTGGTTTTGTTTTGTTTTTGCTTTTGCTTTTTAAAAGATTTAATTTGTTTCAATCTCTGATCACTCTTCAGTTTAGGCTCCACTTCCAGGTTTTTCTTCGTTGAGAAGTCATGTTGGAAAAAAAACTGCCAACAGCTGTTTACTATTTAGCAATACCATTAAACAAAGGAACACTCTCTAACAATAATCCGTGAAGCTAACTATTTGGGGAAAAAAGCTCCTCTGAAATATCTACATATATAATGCAAATTAATTTTCTCAAAATGACAAAAACCCACATATAAGACAAATACATAAATTGCCAGAATTTTTACACTCTTTCAAAACTTGAATATTGGGCAGGAAATCAGAAATTCTTAAGGAGAGAAATGTTGAAACCCCAGATTCCATTCTAAAACACGTTTCTAAAAAAGAATTAGTGCTCTAAAAAATGTTGCATTTTTATGTTTAGTATGATAACAGCCATGGAATTATCACATCATATCTCAATGATCGTTCTGGAGCACTGATCTCTTAGACATTAACCCAGGAATTTTCTCCAGTGATACTATCATTTATAATAGCAGTAACATTCTGTAGATCACAAAGGGCTTTCGATCTGATGGGATACCTAAAACCCTGTAACCTGTGTAAGAAAATCAAGGATGAAATAAGTAAGTTGTCTAAAGTGACAAGCCTATTCGGTGGCAGGGCACAGATTCTTAGGACTTCAATCTGAGTTCTATTCACTACAGGACATTAAGACTGTCTTTTATTGTTGCCTGTTTTCCTGTAAAAACAATTCATTTGGAAATACAAACACCTAAGGCCTTAATCTCTTGCATTCGTGGATCTCTCAGCTCTCATGTCCTACACACAGGTTCTCATTCTGACTGTGTTTTCATATTCACCCTCACGACGCACTCCCAGCTTTAAAGACCTGTGTAAAAGTACACACGTGATCACAGAAAGACCTCCTGAGTTACCAGCACTGTTTTTACTGCTGGGAACAAGATCGTTTCAAACAAACACAACTTTTTTTTCCGTCACTCCTTCACTCTTAACCCTCAGCCCCAGTAGAGCTGTGAGGATTTGGACCCGAAGAGAAGCAGGAGGTCTGCAGTGCCCACTGTTTCCCCTGCAGACCCTCCGAACTGGCAGGGGGCTGCCTGGGAAGCCCGGGTGTCTCAGCTCAGCGAATCGCAGCTTCAGCAGGTGGCGCTGCTTCCTCCAAGGGAGCCGCACACCTGTGCCCCCAGCTGGGGCTACTGTTCGCTCTTTGGAGCAGATGTCCATACTCATTGTTTTGCTAGTGGTCCCAGCAAAGTTTTAAACTAGCGTACTGCGTGGGAGACAGAAAGAGTCATTCAGACCGAGAAACTGGTTCTTACTGCATTCTAGATCTTCGTGCCACCATGATGACTGGGACGTCCCATTGTTCCCTCCAGGGCAAACCTGTGGTCCATTTCACTGTTGGAAATACAATACTTGATTTTTTTCATCCCTGTTTTTTCTGGACTCAGTCACACACAGGGCAATCTTTGTGAAAGAAAAAAGAAAGGAAGGAGAAATTGTTAGCTGTCAGACCGTCAAGTGCATTCACTCGAGTATCTGTCCCCAAGCAACCTGTGGGCCCAGGCAGACGGGCCTGGGCGGGGGTTATCCCTCGGCAGGCGGTTTACTCTCGGGGAGACACCGGGGTTGTGTCTCTGTGCCCTTGGAGAACCGATTTCCTGAATATTTCTCTTAAAGACTTAATCCACCGGTTCCTCAGCCCACTCGTGAGGCCTCTCGCTGGACTCAGAGCTGCACCCGCTCTTTTCGTGCCGGTTAGGAGGACGCGCTCTAGAGGACAGCTAGGCAGAGAAGCTGGCTGACGGGGAGAGACGCTTTCGTTTACTGTCACGTGTCTGGATGACCCGTGGCTCACATTGGCCAGCATCTCAGACGAGTCCTCAAGCTGCGGAAGGACAGGTCACGCTCACCCACCTTGTTCCCTCGGTGATCTGAGAAAGAAGTTAGTAGAAATGGGAGCCGAAGATGGGGCGGAAAGCCTGGTTAGCCCGTGTGTTCACCACTCATTTTCAGAAGCAGTGGAAGTCCCCTACATATTCTGCCTGCACACATAGTATTTTAAAACTGTCAATACCAGCTTCTTAAAATATTAATTTATGGTCTGTGTAGCAGATGTTCAATAGCTGTTCTTTGATGCTACTGATTTACAAGCAAGATGATTAACATTCCAGAGGGTTTCAAAGCAGAGAAAAAAGTTAGGGGAGTACATTTAAAATTTAGGTTTGCGATTTGGCAGTCGAGGCTTTGTCAATACTCTGAAGAAGCACGACGCGAGGAGAGCGCGGTGGGGCTCGGAAGAACGAGCAGGCGAGTGACGGGCGAGCCTGCGTGCTGTGTTGAAGACCCGGCACGCTCTCATCTCCTCGGGGGTTCGCATCTCCAAGTTAGCTCTGCCTTTCGTAAACACCGTCCTCAAAGCGCTCTTTCTCTGAAGGTTGGAGGCCGAAAGAATGAAGCACAAATCCTCTCGGGGCCAAAAGTTGCGTCATAAGCCCTGTGTGATCAATAAGTACATTGTGGTGGTGATTTCGTAGCTGATTAACTTACACGTCCACAAGCCAACACTTGACTTGAAAGGCTGGTCTGGTCGCTTGCCGTGCGAGCGTGGCCCTTCTGGCCCGCCCGGCAGCCGGCTCCGGGCCTGCGCGCTCCGACCGGGGTACGGCCCGCAGTTTCGCTGGGAGTAACCCGTCCGCCGGAGCCGCGCTGCTCTGAAAGGGCATTTTGTCTTCTCAGACAGCACCACATGGCAAGATAATTAGTGTCAGGGAGGGAAAACAGAATCGAAAACCGCATCCAATACCTGGCTGTGCACTCCTCAGCTTCGAGGAGACAGAAAATGTGTTGGCTTTACTTTTCTGAATAATTGGGACAAATGCAAACAGTCATAAGCAACTGAGCATTTAATGATGAGCTGATACAGGAAAGCATAGGTTAATAAAAACTGCCCCCATGTTTCTCAGTTCATTATTAGAACATACCATGCTTCTTGGCTATTCTGTAATTAGTTTATATCATGCTATCTTTTAATTCACGTCAGGATCTTAGATCTTATAACTTCCTCTTACAGTTTTTATATTCCTTCTTGCTAACGTTTTGTTTCATTTTTAGGGAAAGGGATTCTGATAGTTTTATTGTCTCCAGTGTTGCTTTTAATTTCACCAATTGTGGAGTAAATAAGTCATTTTGTACTTGGGAGAAAAATTGGCAGGAAAGCAGTCTGTGTGACGGACTCTTGCTTTTCATTGCTTGTGAGATTTCCCAACTGGAGCGTCTCTGTTTTATTTTGCCTCTGGCTAACATCTGAAGATCAGTAATAAAGCTCTATGCAAATACTTTCATGTATTAAAAGAACAATATTTTGACACTCATTGACACAAGCAAAAAATACAACACTAAATTAGTGTTCAGGAAAACAATGAAGACATTGTTCATTCACATGAAATGAATGTGAAAAATGTTGTGTTATATTAACAGAAAAGGTTGCTCCTCAGAACTCGACCTTTAGCATTTGTCTAGCTGGCATCACTTACGGCATTGTACAGTAGTAGACGAGTTTTTTTGTTAACAATCTTGAGCAGTTGTTGATACTTGGCAGACTATTGAAAATTTTAGTCACCAAAATATAAATGTTCATTCTCAGAGTCTGATAATTTAAGTTTCTTTAAAGACTTTTTAAAAATGTTTTTGGATATTTGAGAGTTTTTAAATACTTGATAAGTTAAATATTTTGAAACTGTTAATCATAGGCTTGTTTTTCCACTTGTTTTTCTAGATTTCATCTGGAGTTAAATAGACTTCACAAAAAAAATCTCCTTTGACCATCTATGTGCTTTTAAAATAACTGAATTTCTAGGAGCACTCTTGATTTTTATTTTAAATCTTGAAGCACACAAAGGGGCTTTTTGCTTGGTTTTCGGTAGTGTGGACAGGCCCCTGTGGAGAGGGGGGAGTGCACGTGCGCGCATGTGCTCACACATACAGTGGAATTTCTTTCCTCCTGTATCTCTCCACTCAAATATTACTGTTAAAATTGACGTTTTCTTAAATGTAACTGGCTTCCTTTTTAATCTGTGTTGATCGAGGACATTGCAGAGTCAGCATCTAGGAAATCATTGTGACGACAGAAACATCACGGTTGTGGGTAAGATCAAGTCAGTAAGAGCGATTTGACTGCCCCAAAGAACAAAGCTCATAGTGAGATATTTTTATATTAGCAAACAAAAATTAAAGGAAGAAGGATTAAATCTGATTCTATTCAAGTGTGTTTTTAAAGAGTACCAAGTAGAAGAGTGACTTCTAACGTGCCATCCTGATTCTGCGAATGAGGACCTGGGAAACACACTTGAAATGTGTCTCAACGAGCAAGCCGCATGGGACGCTGGGTTACAATAACAGAGGTGGCGCCTGTCCCGGCCTTCTGTCCTCCGAGGCACCGAAGGGTGGGTGGTCTTAGGTGGCGGGAACTGCAGGGAGGCCGAGGATTAACGGCCCCTGGTGGGGAGTCTCTGGGTGTCCCACCTCTGCTGTGCTTTGATTGTCTTCTCTGCGCCCCACCCCTCCTTTCGTGCTGTCGCCTCTCCCGTGGGCTGTGCTTGTTTCGGTGGCTGGCTGGGCCTGTGGCAGTCGTCCCCGCTGGATCCTGATGCCACAGGTGGCGCCTCACACCCCTTGGAACTGCCTTCTCGGCACTGGGCACAGAGCTGGTGCAGGACTGGTCCCGTAGACCTGTGGGCCAGAAGTCTTCTTTGGGCTTTAGCTGTCTTCATCCGAGCTTGTTGGCACAAGGAGCAGAAACCAACTAATTCAAGGATAATGGTATTTATCACAGGGAGCCTCAGGATACTTCACAGGAATGAGGGAGTGAGGTCTGCTTTCCTCTGTGTCTCTCCCCTCTCTGCCCCTCACTGTGGGCTTACCCCTCCCACTCCTCTGCCCGCTCAGGGTCCCCTTCGGGCTGGGCCCTCTGTGCCTCCCATTAGCTGGGCGGGGACTGGGCTCTGGCCGGCTCTGACCCTGCTGACGGGCCCACAGCTCCAGTGCTCAGCACCATCCTGCTGGTTCAGTCTGTGTCTCTCACTACAAATGCCCTGAGACTCTGATTGGCCCAGAATGTGTCAGGTCTCCATCCATGAAAAGGGGTTGGGGGACCAGGGAACAGCAGGCACAGGGACAGGTCACCTGTTTGAAATCCACTTGCCATGACTCACCCTTTAGCAAGAGTGGTGGGTGGGGCGGGCAGGGATAGTCTTACTTATTAGAAGGAAGGTTTTAGGAAGGAACCACGCCTGATGGCTCCCTGATACTACCTGGCACCTTTGTCCCAGAAGTTCTTTCTTAAATCAGATGTTGAACTTTCAAAACCCTTTTTCCTACATAAATGTTGGAAGTCGCTAGGCCAGGCACAGTGCCTTCCTTATCTGTCCCTACACAGTATATGCGCAGACTCCAGCACTGCGCCTGGCACCTAGCAGGTACACCCTAAATATTTCCTGACTTCCTGGCCAGGTCCCCAGGCCGGCTTACAGAAGTCTGTGTGGCTATTCCTAACCACCATGTGCTACAGTTTCTGCAGGAACATGCACTCCTAGACGCAGCCATCAGGAGAATGCGTGTTACCATGGTGAAGCAGGAGGACCGCAAGACAGGGAGTCTGGGTTCTGTCCTGGCTCTGGCTCTTGGTAGGTGTGGGACTGTAGGCAAGCCACTTAATTTCTCTGGTTTCAGTTGCTTCATCTGTAAAATGAGTTGAAGTGAATGAGAGCATCTCTGAGGCCCCTTCCAGCTATAAAATTCTGTGGCTCTGACTAACAGGCCGGGATTTATTTCACCCCACCCTATCAGTCTTCTTCCCATGCTATTTATGGGCGCGAGGTTTGGTCATGGAGATGAACTACATTCTCCCAGGCACCAGTAACTCTCTCAAGATATGCAGTCATCATTGCCGTCATCATCCTGATGATAACTTACAGTTCCTGGGCACTTCCCGTGTCGCAGGCACTTTACATATGTTAACTGATTTAATCTTAAAAACAGCCCCACCAGGTAGGTATTGTTATTATTCTCATTTTAATGAGGCAATAGAAGAGTTAGTAGCTCACCAGAAGCTACCCAGTAGGTGGTGGGGCTGGGGTTTACACACCGGGGTCTGATCCCAAGCCTGAGCTCTGGCCACCAAGGAGTTCTCAGTATGGTTCCGAGACCACAGCCCCAGCCTCATCCTGGAACTTGTGACAAAGGCACACTGTCTGGCTCCACCTAGGCCTGTTGAATCAGAAACTCTGGGGCTAAAAGGTGCTGGCAATCTGTGTTCTAACCTTCCAGATGATTCTAATGCATGCTAAAATTTGAAAATGCCTGCCTCCTCTCTTCAGCACTACGTTTCAACAAATCCTTAGGTACTTCTTAGGTGTTTGCTCCCAGGTATTCCAACTGGGGAGAGGGTGTGATGTGACGGCCCATGGGAGAATGAGGCAGGCATTCAGGTGTCAAATGCCCGTGAGCGAGGAGCTAGTTGTGTTACTGTTCAAGCTCTCTGTGCCCAGTGCCATCACTGATGAAAGCACTGCGGACGAAGTCAGGTGGTGGAGGCAACTACAAAGCACTCCGTGCTGGCGCTGCCCCTCCAGCTTGCTGCGCAGAAGACGAGGCGGCCTCCTCCATGAAGTGCCAGAGAGCCCCTCGGCAAGTCGAGCGAGCGGGGTTGGGGTAGTGTGTCACCTGGCAAGATCTGTCTCCCTCTTGAACACAAGGCTGGTTCTTTAGCCCTGCATGGCCCCATGCGGTAGTCACACTCAAAGCAGGACTCTTCTGAATTGAGATGTGCTGTAAAGACAAAATACATGCTGAACTTCAAAGACTTAGTACGTAGAAAAGGAATGTGAAATGTTTGAATAATATTTTATATTGAAATGATAACATATTGGATATATTGGGTTAAGTAAAACATACCAAAATTAGCTTCACCTTTTCTTTTTGCTTTTTTAGTGTGGCTAACAGGAAATTTTAAATTACATATGTGGCTTGCTTTGTATTTGCATGGTGCTGTTTTAGACTAATCCTGTAAGATCCTGTTTACATCTGCCTTAATGCATGTAATATGACGTGTATGTAAGTTTTATTTACTAGTCAGCATTAGAACCAAGACAACTATGGCAAGGCTAGGAGCTGCTATTTGAAAGAGCCCACAACCAGCCTACAAGTTGGATTGTCAAGGTGAGAATCAGACCAAGAGGCAGAGAATCAGGTGGTCAGGATGACAGGCTTGAAGAATAAAGTCATGCAAAGGTCAGAACTGGCTTCCCAGGAACAGGTTTGGGCAGCATGGCCAGGAACCAAGAGCAGGAGATGGACCATCAGGTGGTCATGAGTATAAAGAAACTTCCTCCTGCCTACCCAGAGCATTTACATTGTTCCTGCTGGGCCAGGACCTAATTCTAGAATGGCTTACCTGGGCATTCGAGTGGGAGCAGGTAATTGGAAACACCTGGTGAAGGTGGGTGGCTGGGCACGCTCCAGGAAACAACCACTTCTGGGAAGTATGTTGTGACAGAGGGTGATGTTAGGGCCAGTTAGAGCATCTGTTAAATTATAGTGACTGGAAAGTGAGCTTCTATATCCCGGTGTCAGCTGGTGAATTATTTTTGCCTCATGTAAACCTATCACTGCGCAGTGTTTAAGACAGACGGAGCTTTGCGTAGAAACTGCAAGAGGAAGCAATAATGCTTATATTAAAGACAAATATAGTAGTTTCATTGCTATGTTGAAACAATCGCTGATGTTGTAGTCGTCACAAGACAGTGCTTTGTGGTAGGATGTTTCTGGAGATGTGGCAGTGACCTCGCCCATGCCGCATGCCCTTTTCAGCGTGACTGTACCGCTCCCTCCTCCCATAAAGGGCAGAGTCTTTTCCCTTAGCTTGGATTTGGGCAGATGCTGTAGCCAACAGTATGTGGAGGAGGTGACACTGCTCGGCTTCCAGGCCAAGGCCTCACGAAGCTTTATAGCTTCTGTTTTGCCTTCTTGGAAACATCCACCATGAGGAAGCTTGGAACAGACTAATGAATGACAGAAGAGCATGTGGGGAGAGTGGCCACGTGGAGGAGACCCGAGGTGCCTCCAGCGTCCAGCAGCAGACCTCCGAGGGAGGCCGTCTTGGCTGAGTCAGACCTCATGGCCGACACCAGCAGACACAGGGAGGACCCATGCCTGCTGAGCCCTCATGAATTCCTGACATGCAGAATCACAAGCAATTAAAAGGTTGTAGCCACTAAGTTTTAGGATGGTTTATTAGACATTAATAGATAAATGAAACAACCTTTACTTGTATGTGCATTTTCCATTAAGGTTCTTTTATATATAGTATTTGCATGGTCGCATAATTTTGGGGTACATATAATTGTTTTACATAATTCTTTTTTTTTTTAGAGACAGTGTCTTGCTCTGTCACCCAGGCTAGAGTGCAGTGGCCCAATAATAGCTCACTGTAACCTTGAACTCCTGGGCTCAAGTGATACCCCTGCCTCATCCTCCTGAGTAGCTGGGACTACAGGTACATGCCACCACACCTGGCTAATCCTTTTATTTTTTTAGAAATGGAGTCTCGCTATGTGGCCCAGGCTGGTCACAAACTCCTGGCCTCAAGCGATCCTCCCTTCTTGGCCTCCCAAAATGCTAGGATTACAGGCACAAACTACCATGTCCAATCTAGGAGAATTCTTTATGCACTCATTCAGTATATGTTATGCTGATCTCTGTGTCCAGCAAGTTATACAGGCTTAGTCCTTATCTTCTGAGACATTATACTTTAAAAAGGAATATACAGAGAAATATCATTTTTACATGAGCAAATAGGGCATTTTCATTGAACACTCCTTCCCTGAAACCCTCTGAAGACAAGAAAAAGAATAAAATAAAGCGAAAAGAAAACTTTAGCTTCATTGTAACAATGAAATTGACCATAACTTGAATTACAAGATGTTAAGAATTTAAGACAGATACCATAAAATTTGGAGAAAAATGAGAATGGATGCTAGAAACTATTCCTACAAGCTGTGGATTTTGCTCAAAATAATTTCAGTCCTAAAAGGCCCACAAAATAATGTCACATCAAAGTGGAGACATTTACTTCTACACGGCAGAATGGCAAGAAGGTGTTGCTGAAGGAGACACCTATTTTATTGTCACTGGCACAGCCTCCTGGCTGAGGGACACTGCAGATTGTGATCTGGAGGGAAAGCAAACATCGCCAGATAGCACGGAAGCGCCCTGTGATGAATGGGCTCTTCTGTGAGCCACACTACCCAGCGAGATGCTGAGTGAGGGGTTATGGCAGCTATGTCCCGGGGCAAAGCACGTCATGAATTTGTTGAGAGGGTTTAGAGCAGTCTGAATTGAAGCTGTAGGCTTCCCTCGGTGCACATTCCTGCTCCTCCTCCTGAGGTTCTTGAGCAAACAGCCAGCCTGGTTCAAGTATAGCACTATTAGAAAGGCACCGTCCCAGAATCTACGCCCAGATGGGAGTGGGGCGAGGATCGCCAGGAGAAGAAAAGGAGAATAAGTGAAGCAGGTGGACAGTACATATCATGGGGGGATCATTCAAACAGAGTAAGTAGCTCAGATAATTGTTCTCCACAGATTCAAAGAAATCACAGGCAGCGTTTTTTTGTTAGGTTTACTTAAAGTAAAGGCAGACAAATTACAGTCCATGGGCTTCGTAACTGTTTTATTGGAGCACAGTCATATCCATTTGATTCCATATTGTGCATGGCTGTTTCATGCTATTGACAGCAGAGCTGAGTAGTTACAACAGAGACCATATGGTTCACAAGTCTAAATATTTACTATCTGGCCCTATAAGAAAAAATTTTACTGTCCCCTTGGCTTAAATAAAATAACTGAAAGAGATGAAAAGCAAGCTGGTTGTGTTAAGGAAAAGTAGGGAAGAGAAAAAGAAAATCATTACAGAAATTGAAGCCACATTAGCAACAAAATTTAAAGTAAATGTTACTAAAACAATCAGGTGAACAGGCTGGAGCAAATCACATAAAATCATATGGGAAAAATAAAAAAGATTAAATAGGAGATGATAGGGAATATAGAACAAAAAGAGGTACAACATATGCATAACTGGTGTGCCTGAAACAGAAATGGAACAAAGAGATAAAATATATTCAAAGATAAATTTAAGAAATAAATTCATAATTAGAATCTGCATATTGAAAGAACAGATGATATCTCAGAAAAGTTGACTCAGAGTAATATAAGACTAGGAGCTTTTAGGTTTTGTATTGTTCCAGGAAAGAGAAAAGTTAACGCCAGCCTTGGAGCTTGTAGCTGAGAGTACCTGGCGAGAATAACAAGATAAAGGTCAAGGCAGATTTTGACATAGCCTCTTTCAGTACATAAGATGTCAATGCAGAAGCAAAAAAAGAAGCAAGAGCTATATAGCTTTCTATATTGTGTTCTATTTTTTGTGTTTTTCTTATCTAATTTTTTTCTGTTCAGTAACTTTATATCATGAAAATGTCTGAAACATCCTTGAACTAAGGAATCCACATGCCACAGCATTTTTGCCAATGAAGAAAATTAATAGACTGAGAAGGCCATAAAGCTAGACTTTGGTTTTATGCCATTTGATTTTGTTAATATAATTTTATAAGTGTGTCTATCACCCAGATAATGTGCATTGTACCCGTTAGGTGTGAATTTACTCATCCACTTTGCTCCCCTCCCACCTGCTTGATTTCTGTTGAATTTTACTACCGTACGTGCACATGAGTGTTGATCATTTAGTTCCAATTTAATCGTGAGTTCATGTGGTGTTTGTTTTTCCATTCTTGTGAGACTTTGCTTAGGAAGATGGTCTCCGGTTCTATCCAGGTTGTTACAAAAGGTATTAGTTCACCTTTTTTATGGCTGATTAATACTCCATGGTATACATATACCATATTTTATTAATCCACTCATGTATTGATGGGTGCTTGGGTTGTTTCCACATATTTGCGATTGTGACTTGTGCTGCTATAAACATTCGAGTGCATGTGTCTTTTTTTCCCTTTGGGTAAATACCTAGTAGTGGGATTGGTGGATGAAATGGTAGGTCTACTTTTACTAATAGTTCTTTGAAGTATCTCCATACTACTTTCCATAGAGATTGAACTAGTTTGCAGTCCCACCAACAGTGTATAGGTGTTCCTTTCTCTCTGCATCCACGCCAACATTTATTGTTTTGGGACTTTTTGATAAAGGCCAGTATCACTGGAGATAAGTGATATCTCATTGTGGTTTTGATGGCTATTGAATTCAGGGGATTCTGGAGAGGAAAAAATTGTAAACTCTTTTCCAGTTCCGTGGTACTTAAAAATCTGGTGTTCTTTCTCAATTTACGTGTTAATATTTGCTTTTTAGAGTTGCTAAATAGCTGCCCATGCATTCTCTCAAGTATTTATAATTACTTTCAGTGGGAGAGGAAGGTACATTTGTTTACCTCATCTTACCAAGAGCCAGAGCCTCTAATGTTAACTCTTGAAAGACTGCAATGAGTTAAAGATACATATTGTAATCCCTAGAGAAACCAATAAAAAATCACACAAACATATATGGCAATAAAGGCAAAGAGGAATTAAAAAGGTATACTAAAAAACTTTGTTTTCCATAAAAAAAGGTAAGAAATGAAGAACAGAGAAACCAAAAAATGAAACAAGATAAATAAAAAACAAATAGCAAGATAGCAGACTTAATACAACCATATCTATAATTACATTAACTGAAAATAGGTCTCTGTAATAAGTTACTGTGGCAGAACTAGAGATCAGCAAAAGACATCCAGTCAGTGGCTCCTTAAAATTTAATTCAGAATGGAGCTGAGAGGGTGGGAGTCAAGAATAGCTTCAAGTCTTCAAGATGGCTGCCCGTGCGCTAGAAAGCATGGGAAAGGGAGCTTTCTGGAAGAAGTCTGGGAAGAGAGCATGTGTTTGATTTAAAAACAATCCTGGATTCAAAATCTGATCTCCACTGCTCTTGGCTGTGTTACCTTGGGCAAATAATTTACTCTTCTAACTCATCTGTTTTATCAACTATAAAATGGGTATTTAATATCTACTATGTAGATAGCAGATATTAGGCTGGACATGCAGGTCACTCTTGGAAATGGTAGAATACTGACGAATTTAGCTAATTCTGGATCTCTAAATTTTACCTCCTCATTCTCAAGCAACATTTAGGTGATAGATCCTCCTTTAAGTCATATTCTTCTGAGATACTAAGAAATCACTGAGACTATCCAAAGCCTTTGGCACCTTGGCCATAGTTCGAGTAAAATACCTACTGGCTGTTAGGTGCCATGTTTCTCTCCTTAGAAAGACAGATGATAGACGGTTAGATAGATAGATAGATAGATAGACAGATACACTTCATATTCATCAAAATCTACATAGTAGATATTAAATGCCCATTTTATAGTTGATAAAACAGATGGGTTAGAAGGGTAAATTATTCGCCCAAGGTAATACAGACAAGAGCAGTGGAGATCAGATTTTGAATCCAGTATTGTTTTTAAATCAAACACATGTTCTTTCCACTATACAATGCTTTCTCCCTGTTAGCAGATCTTAACATCCATAACAGTAAAGAGACTTTACTGGGACCATCATTGAGAGACTTGTATAGGACTCAAGGGGGACAAATTTAGACCCCAACAAACTGAAGATGGATGAAAAAGCACAAGAGGTAGACTAGAGACCTTTTTGACTTACTACTCAATGTTCATATGATATTGCCAGCTCCCAGCGGAAAGGGAGAAATGCCTGGTTGATGATTGAAGAGGTATACGAGAGGGGCAAATACCAACATTTCATAAACAATCAATCACTGCATGTATTTCAATGAGAACAAGTCCATTTTATCTGGCAACTATGCAATGGAAATAGACTTTTTTTAAAAAAAACAAAGGCAATATTACTGCCGCAACCATAATATTTGACATTTATAACAAGTGTTAATAGTTAGAAGAACAAATTTAAATAAAACTATATTCAAATCAAAATCAGATTAAAATTCTAGAGATGTAGAGCATCTGGGAATGAGCTTTTTGTAGGACTTTAACAAAACTTAAAATGTACTTTACTCAAAATGTACATTACTCAAATGGTTTTTTTAACCTTTAACAAGAATTTCACATTTCAATTTTTAAGACATAGCAAAATAGTTTTTAATTCAATAAAATTGAGAGTCATTTTTCTTCTCTGTGGTGAACATGTAATAAAGATAGTAAAGAGAGACCTTAAAAATATGCACACATTTAAGTAGAAAAATATAAATGATCTTATCTACACCCCTACATCCTAGATAAGTGCCAGGGGACTCCATACCTTTGGTGTTTCTGTACTAATTTGCTGTAGTGATTTGGAGTGGAATTAAGCCAGATCTTATTTATAACAATAAAGCTCTTTTCAATGAAGACCTAATAATCCCTTACTTCAGTTGCAGTTATTCAGCACCACCCTATGTGTTTGAGAATGAGACATTGCTAAAGGTAACTCAGCAATTGTAGGTAGGGTGAATCACTCAAGAATTGCTGGCATACAACTGAACATGACCTGTAATCAAGGCATCTGAGAGCCTGGCTCCCAGAGACACTGAAAGAGTCAGTCATCTGCTTTTTAAGATTCTTAGGAAGAAGGGGAAAAAAAACCACTAATGTTTTATAAAACACTTACCATGCACCAGGTTTGTGAAATTATCTCATTTAAACCTTACAACTAAACCCTTTTTTATAGGTAAGGAAACCAAGACTCAGACCTCAGATAACATAAGATATTTCCATTCTGTCTTTAAAAAAGAAAAGCAAAGGTCCCTGACTGTAGTATACTATGTTTCCATTTGCCTGTGAAACTCAAACATCTACCAAAATACAATTTTATTCCACCTCCAAACACAACACCTGCTAGCTGTGTGAGGCTAACATTATCCTCTTCATCTTTTTATTCACTGTCCCAAACTGTCGATTTTACTAACAATATTAATAACTTATAAAAATATTATGTATTATATTGCAATCTTTCTCAACACTAACATAGGGGTTATCTTAAATGTAATGGTTACAATAATCCATAATGCTGCTTACCAGCAGTAGGAAATTTGACATTTAAAGACTTTAAAATCTATCCTCCAGGCATGAGCACGATTATGTGTATAACATGTATGTAGATTCTAGCTTAATGTGTAATATTGAAAATTTGAAGCAAGGTAAATACCCAACAAAAGTGAAAGAGTTAAATTATAATGCAAACATATCATGGGATACCATATAGTCATTAAAAATAATTCAATCTTTATATTGGCATAAAATATGTCCATAATGGATTGCATGATCATATATTTGTAAAGCACAAAAATATTAATATGTCCTTATACACAGAGAAAGATCTGGAAGTTAACAAATTGCAGTGGCTTTCCCTGGGTAGTAGAGGAAGTGTGCCGCCATTTTAAGAAGGAGCAATCATGCCATGGAATGGGAATACCATGGCTGGGAATTGAGGGTGACTTCTAGGAAATGAGAGTGATCTTTAGCTGACAGCCAACAAGAAAATGGGGACATTATTCCTCTGACCCTAAAAACCTTGTTTGGCTAACAACCTGAATGGACTTGGGAGACGACTTTGAGCTCCAAATGAGAACACAGTCTCTCTGACACCTTGATTTCCACCCTGTGCAACTCTGAGCAGAGGACCCAGTTGTGCTGTGCTCAGATTCCTGACCTCTGAAGTAAGAAGTGTCTGTTGTTTTTTAGCTGTTAAGTTTATGAAAATACGTCACACAGCAATGGGAAACTAATATAATCATTTAGCATAATAACTACAGAAACGCTTATACAATCTCAATTTTTAAAAAATCCACAATATGATAAACAAAGAAAAAGACTGGATTTTCAAAATGATTATTTGATTTACTATTTTGAATAATGTCATTAAAATATGTTCCTGAGAAGAGTTTTAATTTAAATGTCAAGCAAAAAGGAAAGGTCTCAAAACTGTGCAGATTTGAAATCATCTGCATTTTCAGTTTTTGAAGTATTTATGAATATCTTCAATTAAGTGGCATACACAACCAAATAATACATTTTGATTATGGATTGGTAAATTATGATGGAATAAACTAAAAACTTTCAATGTTTCAAAGGCACTCACTTTTATTCAAGGCCCCTGGAAATCTTGGAAATCTTCAATGGCATCTCAACTTCAGCCTGACATTTTCCACAATGTGATTCTGAATTTTTTCTGCCCAGCTTATGATCTGACCTCACCTTATTGACTGCCCACTTATTGTTTTCTTTCCTTTTTATGTGCCTTTGCTCAGGATGCTTCTTCAGCCCACCCATTAGGCAACATATCAGCCCAGCTAAGCAAGACTCAGCTCAACTCCACTAGGAAGTCTACCCTCCTTCTTTACTTACCTCTGCTGATAAAACTGATCCCTCTCTCTTCATATTTCCAAAGACCTTTGTTGGTTTTACTATGATAAAACATATTCTCCTCTTCTTTGTTTTATATTTATATTAGCATATGATGTCACCCTCACTCCACAATGAGTTCCAATATGTCAGGGATTGTCCTGTTCCTCATCTGCAGTATGTGGCAGAGGGCTATACATCTAGTTCATGGTCAAAAAAGAGATTACTGAATGTTTAAAAAACTCCCACTTTGCCAATATACAAAGAAAAGTACAAACCATGATGCACGTAATTTTAATTTAGGAAAGTCCAACTTGAAATAAAGGTCTGATGAGAATTAGAGAAACTCAGGTTTTTAAAAATGAGAAGAATTATTCAAAGATTGAACAGATCATAACAATTACTAAATGAAATTGGAAGTGCAATAAAGGAGATTCAGAAGAGGAGGAAGGTCATAGTTAAGAACTAGAAATAAAGCACACTGTGTATAATATTCACTACACCTCTGTGGTTTCTGCTGTAGCATTTTACATTATTCAAATCTTTTTATCACTGCTTATGACAATATTTGCTTCCCTTGTGAATTCATTTTCAATGCAGTCTTGTACTGTCATTGAATTTGAAAGATATTCTAATTTAAGATTATCAGAATTAGACAGAGGACTATATTGACTGAATAACAGGAAGTTTTATGCATATGAAATTCAAAATGCCTCAAACATAACTAAAATCACTGCAAGCTCAAGAGAAATGTAAAATAGTATGTACTAATAACAGTTTATTATCTCCAGTTCACGTGCAATTATTTTATACTTTCGAAAAATAATATTGATGTACTTGTATAAAATGCAAATAATATAAAAGGCTGTTTGAGACTATATAAATCTAATATTATAGTCTATAAAGGATACACATATGTATGCAGAAGAAGAATAGGAAAAAGAAAACAGGAAGTAAACTAAATGTATTTAGTGCTCTATCTATGCCAGGACCTAACTTGTAACAGTAATAATAGCTAACACTTCTTGAGTGTTTATCATGTCTAGATGTAATTTTGAATGTTTATATGGATTGCACCATTTAATCTTTAAAACAAATCTATGAGTTTAGCATAATTTTTTCCCCATTTCCAGATGAGGAATTTGAAGCACAGAGATTACATAACTTGTTAAATATCACAGAGCTAAGAATTTCAAAGATGAAACTTGAATTTAAGCAACGAAGCACTGTGTACTTATGCTCTACATTATTTATTTCCTGGCTGATTTTATTAGCTCCATTTTAAAGAGCAGGAACTTGAGGTTAAATGATATTAAGTAGGTTTCCCAAGTAAATATCCCTAATCAATGACCAAGGCAGCATTCAAAATCAAATCTGTTTGATTCCAAATCCTTTGATGACTACTCTACATCACCTCCAAAACCGCATGAGATAAAATATTAATAAAATATATTCAAACCATATTCTATCCTTTCTATTATTTAAATACCAACTGCATTTCTTCCTAGCTGTGTGACATTAGGCAAGCCACTACATACTTTTTACTTTAGTTCCTTCATCTGTAAAATGAGGATAATAATACTTCATACCTTGAAATAATTGTTTAGAAGATTGAATATGATATGTAAAGCAACTTAACAGTGCCTAGCACAAACTTATTTTTAATATTATCATTATTACTATCATTATTATTTATAAATTATTGTAGTTTGGGAGATAATGAATATATATTAATACTACTATAAAAGATTGAGTACTAAGCTAAGCTTTTTTTCAACATTATCTCATCCCAATAACCCCATTAAGTTGTTGTAAAACTCAACTGTAAAACTGTACAGATAATGGGAAAACTCATCATTTTACTGGTGATGAAAGGAAAGCTTCAGAATGTTGAGGAAGTTTCCCAAGATCGTATAGCCCTTGAGTGGCAGGACCAGATATAAATCCTGGGTTTATGTGACTCCAAAGCCACAGGATACTATGCGATCAAAGTCAAAAGAAAGGTGCAGTCCAAGTGTTACAGAAGTTCAGAAGATGCAGAACACTTCTTGTTTAGATGATTGAGAAGACTTTCCCTGGGTGGGTTGACATTTGAGCTTGGCTGTTAGAGCAGGCGGAATTTCAAAAGATGAGAAGTACACCTTTTGAAGGACAAAACAAGCTTATGGAACAGATGAGCAGAGGTCTTCAAACCGGATACAATCCATGCAGCATTGTAGGGAAAAAATAGAAGATAGAGCTAGAAAGGTGAGCTATATAAACTCCATGAGTGTGGGGCCTGTGCTTCCAGAATTATTCCGTTTAGTATAGCAATCTTGAGATACACGTGACACCTAAAATGTGACTAAAGAGATAAAGGACTGAATTTTAAATTTTATTTTATTTCACTTACTTAAAATTTAAATCTAAAAACTGATACTCGACTCAGCTATTGAAAAATTTTGAGCATGTTTAGAACAACTTAGATATGTAGATCTACTTTTTGAACTGTACATCTTATAAAATCTAAATACAGTTTAAGGGTTTTTAGCGAAAATTTACCTTCTGAATTGAGATGTGCTATAAGTATAAAATATACATTGGATTCTTAATATTTATTTTAAAAGAACAGAAAATATCTCATGAATATTAGTGAACATGAATAGTGATTACATTTTGATATTTTGTAGACTGCGTTGAGTCAAAATGCATTATTTAAATTAAGTTTACTTATTAATTTTACTTTTTTAATATGACTACTAAAAAATTTAAAAGTATATACATGACTGACATTATATTTCTATTTGACAGAGCTATTCTAGCCTATTTCTGGCACTAAGTAGGCACTCCATAAAATACTTGTTAACCAAAGGTAGTAGGAACCTTACAACCAGGTTGAGGATCTTGTATTTTATTCAACAGACAAGAGAGCCACTAAAACTTCTCAGTAATGGAACTGATATGCTCAGAGTACTATTTTAGAAGGGTCCATTGGAAGAATAATACAAACAGAAGAGAAATTGAATTAGGTTAGAAGTATATTGCAATATTAAAATAGGACCTGAACACATATTGCTCCTCCACAAATTCTTCCAAAGCAGCTCAGTCTAGTAGCGTAACATTGTGTAAATGTCCCATGTTTCTCGTGAGAATTCCAAACACTCTTACAAATGAAAGGCAATTCCTTTTCTAGCACAGCCTTTCTCCTCTATGTACCTCATTACATCATCTGATGCTTTTAAAGAGAAAGTCAGAATCAATGCAGTTAATCTCTGTATAGAGCCATGTGGGATAGAATTCCCTTTATTGCAGTAATGATCTGTCAAATATAGCTTCATAGCATAATTTTGAAATATACACAGATGGAACTACAAGTATGAAAAAGCCTGAATCTACTCCATTCTCCACCCAGCAATCAGTTCTCTTTTTCATCACGTCTGATTGTGTCATTCCCTGTTGAAAACTTTCATGCTATGCCATGGCTGAAAGGATGAAGTCCAAACTCAATTAGCAGCCCTTCCCCAACTAATCCTATTCTGCTTCAACTTTCTGCAATTTCCTTTTATAAACACTGACTCATTCAGGTCTCTTTCAGTAGTAAGTGACAAGAATCTAACCCAAACTAGTCAAAGAATTTGTTGGTCCCACAATAAGTAATGTCCCATAAATAGACAGACACATGAGCAGTGGATGCTGGCCTCATTCACTCCTGCTGCAGACAGACTTGCTCCATGTGGCGGAATAAATGTCTACCATCAACCCCTGTCTCATTTTCTTAAAACTCCTTGACTGAAATTGCAAAGCACCTTTTCCTTCACTCTAAATAAATAAATGCTACCACGTGGAGAGTGTGTACCATGTTCTAAGCACTGTTCTACTGCTTTTTATATAACAAGTGATTTGATCCTCATGACACCTCTACTGTCATCCCCGCTTTGGAGATGGGGAAACTAGCACAGAGGGATGTAGTAACTGGCCCAAGATCACCAAGGTAAGAAGTGGCGGGGCTGGGATTTGGAACCAAACAGACAGACTCTGACCTCAAGGTACCTCTACAGAATCACTGCTGCCAGGGGAAGAGGAATTGCATCAGCTATGCCTCAGTCATTGGCTCACCCGCTCACGGAAGAGTGGGGGAGCACTATGATGAACAGCCCACCAAAAACACGGGACAAGACTGGAATGGAGAAAAAGAGTGCTAGGCAGATCAAAGCAACAGAGTCTGACAGAAAGTCTATGTTAAAAACATAGCAGACACAACAGGTCGGACTTTATAAGATTTACCAGGCACTTCTTTGCCTCTGTAATTCACCTCTCTTTCCACCTGCACCTCCCAACTCTCTTCCCCAAGAACTGCTATTTATCAGTCTGTGAGGCAAGCTCCAGCAATGAACAACCTCTTCCACAGCACTTCCCTGGTTCCCACAGACAGAATCAATCACCACCTACGCTGGGTTCCTTCTATGCCTCATGCAGCCCAGCGGCGGTAGTGCAAACACACGGTCTGTGTGGAAACCTTGTCATTCCTACTCCTTTAAAAGGAATTTGTGGTAGCAAGACTTAGTCTAGCACATTTTTCCTCCACTTACTCATAATTGTTGCTTTCTTGGATCACTTCAGGATCTTGAGATTAATACTGTTCCACTCCACTCCTGGGTTTCCTGTTAGTAGGCATTGGAGATGTCTTCCCTCTCTGCTCTGCTCTCGTCTCTCCAGCTGTTTTCTACATTCAACTGTCATTTTTTTACTGTACACTCCTAACATGGGGGGCTCATTTTAAGGAACTTGTCTCTAACATATCACATTCCAGCATTTCTCCATTGCGGTGCTCATTTAATTGGTTTATAGTTATTTGTTTTGATGTCTGCCTCTCCCTGTGAGACTTTGAGCTACTTAAGGGTAGGGATTGTGAATAAATAACCTTGTTAGCCCCAATATTGAAAGGAGTTGCTGGCCACCGTGGAGACTTATTGGATCTGTTTCCTCGAATTGAAGAAAGAAACAAGGAGAAGGAGGAAGGGAGAATAGAAGGGAAGGAGAAAAAAAGAAGAGAGGAAAAAAACTGTGAAATTATTTCAGTATTTACTTTTTCCTTGGGAAAGGACAATTAAGAAAACATGTTCAATTCAAACTTAAGTCAAATAACCTCCTTTTAAATTTATAATGGTGAAAAATTAAAGTAATGAAACAGTTAAATAATTCCTGCTGTTGACCAGGTGAGTATATTCTCAGAAACAAGCTTTTCCTTTATGACTTTGGGCACCTTTGCCTTTATCTCCTATGACAACTTCAAGCTAATGCAAAAAAAAAAAAAAAGGGTTAATCAAAGTAAATCTTCCTCTTATCAGGCCCAGAAAAGTAATTTAGAATAGAGGACTGCTCGACAGACTATTTTGCCCTAACTTCAATCTGGCCTTTGAACAGAAGAGGGCCAGTGGGCATCACCCTGAGTTTGGAATTGGCTTTGACCTTGTCCAAGTTACTGACTCCCTGCAGCCCCGTTTCATCTCTTCCTCTGGCCAGGAGACAGCGGTGTGGTTAGAAATGGTTGATAGTTGAATCCCTGAGCAAGCAAGCTCACAAACAAGTATATTTTATTTGACAAAATGTTTCAAAATCTTTCAAAAAATGTTTCTGACTCTACAAAACAATGTCCTGGGAGGCAATTTCTTAGGAGTAAAATCTGTATCTCTCTCCAAAATGAAATTAAGGCAAGCACTTGACACAAACAGAGTGGCCAAAAGTGTTAACTCTGGACCTAGAAGATTTAAATTCCAATCCTAGATCCTCCGCTTTGCTGACTGTGTGACCTTGGGCAAGTCTATTCTAATCTCTCTGTGGCTTAGTTTCCTCAACTGTACGTGAAGACGATAATACCTCGTATAGTTGTGAGGATTAAATGAGCTGGTATTTGTAAAGTACTTATGTACAACTATGCCTAATACACAGAAGGCACTATGTATTTGTAAAAAGTAAAATAAATTCAACAGACAAATATAAAGTGTATAAATACGTTTGAAACATTACCTAAAATTACTAAGAGTAAAGAAAAGACTGAACAGAAGAACAAATTCATATATCTTGCAGTCTGTAACATACATATGAAGCAATGTGGAATGAGTCTCAAATTTTTGAAAACTTTAAATAACGTAGGTATAAGAGTCTTACGGTTTCTTAGGTCAATAGGATGTTAAATTAAAAAGTATTTTACTAAGTAAGCAGCACGTATGTTGTATAAACTTCGAGAAGCCTAATGGTTCCTTATATAACCAGTGTGTTTTCTCTCAAGCTAACTTTAATGTTCCCAACAATTCATGAAATATTGTTTAAAACCTTTTAATTGAACCATTAATTGTCTTTAAAGTACTTTGTGAGGACAGTGCCTTATTGTCACAGAGAAGAAAAATTATAAGTTCTATAAATCCTACCGTAGTTTGAAAGCACCCGAAGATCAATAAGGGCTCTGCCCTCTAAACAATGTCATTTCCTTCTTAAGCTGTGACATCATCAACTGTCTGCCTCCATCTAAGAACAAAAGATTTCAGCTCCCTATTTTTAAAGAATGAATAAACCTAATAAAGGTATTTTAATGACAACACCTCATAACAATCTTATTGGTTCTTGTTTGTTTGCTGTGTTGCTTATTTTTAAAACAGTTCATAAAATCCAAATTTCAGAGTAAAGTATTAATAAAATCAATGCAAAAAGGAAAAGCTTAGTAACAGGACATCACATCTACCAGCCTTAATAAAGGTTCATTTTAAGTTCTCTGCAGTTTATCAGTTTGGAAAAGCCTTCTGAAACCCAGAGATTTTTCCTCTTCCCCACTCTATGTCTTGGGGAATGCATTTGAAGAATTCAAATACTACTAAAAAATAATAACCACATGATTAGGGAAGCCTAAAACAATAAGTCAAAAAAACTCAAACAGGCCCAGCTATTGTGAAGTTAATAAAAAATACTTTTTCTTCTCTACTGTCACAAAAGCACAGAAGTAAAGATAGCAAAACAGTCTGTACACTTATGCATTAATAAAGTCCCAAATTATCACAGGGAGGTCATTTCCTAATTTTATTCTCCCACCCTCCTTCTCTCCACAGAAATCAATTCCCAATCCAATTCATGTTGTTGTCAGATACACTATCCCTGGGTTTTACTATCCAAGAGGAGAATTGTGCAGCCAAGGGAAGACGAAGCAAACTCTATAAAAAAAAAAAAATGTTGAATGCAAACTCTAAGCATACCTAAAGTCTAAACTCACTGACTTGGTCACAAAATGAGCTTAAGGGAAAAGGGAAATTTACTGGAGGCATACAGGGTTATCTCTTGAAATCCAAGGTCAAAATATGCAGCTGGGGTTTGTGAGACACTAGAACTAAGAACAGAAAAGTCAGCAGGAGCCAACACAGCTGCTATTTTCAACATTTTTGTTCTCTCAGGGAAGCAAGATCTAACATCTCCCTTTCTCTCTACAAATTGACTTCATTCTTCAATTTTGAGATGGACTCACTTACAAATGGGCCACCTGACTAAATTCCTGGAGCAGAGAATCTAATTAGAGGCGATAAGCTTCCAGATAGGTTCTCTTGGTCCCATGAGTGTTGGCCATTTGTGTTATAGAAATAGAGCACAATGAGGGTCACAGCCATAGTCTACGTCAAGGTTGGCAATTTTTTTTTTTCTATAAAGGGCTGTATAGTACATATTTTAGGCTTTGGGAACCATAGATTCTCTGTCAAAACTACTCCACTCTGCTGTTGTAGCAAAAAAGCAACGATAGACAGTACTTAAATGTATGGATAAGGCTGTATGTCAATAAAACTTTATTTACAAAAATAGGTGTTGGGCAGGATTTGTTCTACAAGCTGTAATTTGCTGAGCCATGGTCTACAACTACACTGTGAGAAGAAAAGACTTTTTAAGAAAGAGATGGGGCAAGTTGGAGTGGGTAATCATCTGTAGTGTACTAGCCAAGCACTGAACATTGGAAGCATCGCCCTGTAATGTACCGGGGAAGCTGAAGCATGGCTGCAAGTCATAAGGCAGCAGCATCATGTTCTGAGAAGGATTTTCATTCTATCAGCATAATTTCTACCTCTGCACCATGCTGGCATCTCCTCAGGATAAATAGGGAGGGGAGAGCTCAGAAGGAAAGTATCCGATTGAGCAGACTGAGTTGGAATAGGAGAGGCAGGTTTTCAGAAATGTGTGCCTGACAAACTCATATCTAGCTACAACACTACTGGGAATTGTACATTGTAGGGAAAGTGGTAGACAAACTCACAAGGTATAGTTGGAAAACAATACAGTAGGCAATTTTAAAGTCCTATTTTCAGCTAGGAAGAAAAAGAGGATATCAATATTACATGAAGCAATGTTTTAAAATGGTATTCCATCCATTTAGCAAAGAAGATATTCTTTTTTTTTTTTTGAGACAGAGTCTCACTATTTTTGCCCGGGCTAGAGTGAGTGCCGTGGCGTCAGCCTAGCTCACAGCAACCTCACACTCCTGGGCTCAAGCAATCCTTCTGTCTCAGCCTCCCGAGTAGCTGGGACTACAGGTATGTGCCACCATGCCCGGCTAATTTTTTCTATATATTTTTAGTTGTCCAGCTAATTTGTTTCTATTTTTAGTAAAGACGGGGTCTTGCTCTTGCTCAGGCTGGTCTCGAATTCCTGAGCTCAAACGATCCATCCGCCTCGGCCTCCCAGAGAGCTAGGATTACAGGCGTGAGCCACCCCGCCTGGCCCAAAGCAGATATTCTAATAGCACCTGAAACAAGCAGTGATAAGGATGAGGGGGAAACACTTGCACCCATTGAGGTAGCTGTCCCAACAGCACTGGAAAAGCAAAGCACTAAAAGGGCATTTTTGTTTGATGCTTTCCCAAAGCAACCAGTGTGATCAAAGAATTCTACAGGAAAGGATAATCCTTCTTTAGAATTTGCTGCAGCCTAGACATGGTGCGCAAGACCCGCTCCTCAATCAGCAGAAGAGGACAATCAGAGACGGGTTTCAGTGACTGGGCAGCAATTTTCCTCTATGCTCTCAATGGCTTCAATAGATTCACTAGTTTGCAATTATCTCCTTGGCAGGACTGTTCTCCCCCTCTGTGCCATGTGAGATACACTGAAAAAAAGAGGGAGGTGGCAACTACTGAAGCAGACAGATATTACAGGTATTATTAAATTACTGAATACTTGATATTTTAAAATCAAAACTTAAAAACAAATGGCTTCCAGCTCCATAATAATATATATATGGCTTCCAAATACAGGCATACCTTGAAGATATTGTGGGTTTTGTCCCAGACCACTACAATAAAGCAAATATCACAATAAAGGGAGTCACATAAATTTTTTAGTTTCCCAGTATATGTAAAAATTATATTTATACTACACTATAGTCTATTGAAGTGCACAATAACATTATGTCTATAAAATGCATGTACCTTAATTAAAAATATTTTTGCTACAAAATTCTAGTGATCATCTGAGCCTTCAAAAAGTCATAATCTTTTTGCTGGTGGAGGGTCTTGCTTCAATGTTTATGGCTGCCAACTGATTAAGGTGGTGGTGGTTGTTGAAGGTTGGAGTGTCTCTGGCAACTTCTTAAAATAAAATATTGAAGTTTGCTGCATCAATTGACTCTTCCTTTCATGAAAGAATTCTCTGTAGCATGCAATGCTACTTAATGGCATTTTACCCAGAGATGAACTGCTTTCAAAATTGGAGTCAACCCTCTCAAACTCTGCTGTTGTTTTATCAACTAAATTCATGTAATATTCTAAATCCTTTGTTGTTATTTCACAGCATCTTCATCAGAAGTAGATTCCATTTCCAGAAACCACTCTCTTTGTTCATTCATAAGAAGCAATTCCTCATTTGCTCAAGTTTTATCATGAGATTGCAACAATTGAGTCACATCTTCAGGCTCCACTTCTAATTCTAGTTCTCTTGCTATTTCTGCAATTACTTCCTCCACTAATGTCTTCAACTTCTTAAAGTAATACATGAGGGTTGGAATCAACTTCTTCCAAGTTCTTGTTAATATTGGTATTTTGACCTTCTCTTACCAATCACTAAGAGACTTTAAAGACACTTAAAATGATGAATCCCTTCCAGAGATTCTCAATTTACTTAGCCCAGATCCATCAAAGGAATTACTGTCTATGGCAGCTGTAGCCTTACCACATGTATTTCTTAAATAATAAGACTTGAATGTCAAAAATTACTCCTTGATCCATGGGCTATAGAAGGGATATTCTTTTAGCAGGCATGAAAACAACATTCATCTCCTATACATCACCATCAATGATGATGTGCATTGTCAATGAGCAGGAATATTTTGAAAGGAATCTTTTTCTGAGCATTAGGTCTCAATAGTGGGCTTAAAATATTCAGTAGACCATTCTGTAAAGAGATAATGCTCTCATCCAAGCTTTGTTGTTCCATTTATAAAGCAGAGGCAGAGTAGGTTTAGCATAATTCTTAAAAAGCTCTAGGATTTTGGGAATTGTAAATGAGCATTGGCTTCAACTTAAAGTCACCAGCTGCATTAGTCCCTCGCAAGAGAGTCAGACTGTCCTTTGAAACTTTGAAGCCAGGCGTCGACTTCTCTCTTGCTATGAAAGTCTTAAATGGCATCTTCTTCCAACAGAAGGTTGTTTAGTTTACACTGAAAATCTGTTGTTTAGGGTAGCCACTTTTATCATTTATCTTAGTTAGATCTTCTTGAAAACTTATTGTAACTTCTACATCAGCACTTACTGCATCACCTTGTACTTTTGTGGTGTGGAGACAGCTTCTTTCATTAAAACTCATGAATCAACCTCTGCTAGCTTCAAACTTTTGTTCTGCAGCCTCCTTGCTTCTCTCAGCCTTCGTAGAACTGAAGGGCCTTCCTCTGGATTAGGCTTTGGCTTAAGGAAATGTTATGTCTGGTTTGATTTTTCTATTCATACCACTCAAACTTTCTCCATATCAGTAACAAGGCTGTTTTGTTTTCTTATCATTCATGTGTTCACTGCAGTAGCACTTTTAACTCCCTTCAAGGACTTTTCCTTTGCATTCACAACTTCACTAACTGTTTGGTGCAAGATGCCTAGCTTTCGGCCTCTCTCTGCTTTTAACATGCCTTTCTCACTAAGCATCATCATTTCTAGTTTTATTTAAAATGAGACATTTGAATCTTCCCTTCATTTGAACACTGAGAAGCTGTCATAGGATTATTATTTGACCTAATTTCAATATTGTTGTGTCTCGGAGAATAGGAATGCCCAAGAAGAGGTAGAGAAATGGAAGAATGGCCAGTTATTGGACCAATCAGAACACACACGACATTTATCGATTGAGTTCACCATCTTATATGGGCACAATTTGTGGTGCCTCAAAACAATGACCATAGTAATGTCAAAGATCACTGATCACAGATCACCATAACAGATCTAATAATAATTTAAAAAGTTTGAAATATTATGAGAAAAAATTAAAATGTGATACAGAGTCACAAAGTGAGTGCATACTGTTGGAAAAAATGTGCCAATAGACTTGCTGGATGGATGCAGGGTTGCCAAAAACTTTCAGTTTGTAAAAAACACAGTATCTTTGAAGCACAATAAAGTACAGCACAATGAAGCAAGATGTGCCCATATATTTCCCACAGTCTAGAGGTACTATAGCATCATGGCCAAAAGCAAGCCCAGGGTTTATGTCTTAGCACTAGCCAGCTGTAGAATTCTGAATTACTAACCCTCTCTCAGCCTCATTTTCCTTGTATTAAAAGTGGGAAGAAGAGTAATCACTATCTTTTAGAATTGTTGCACCTCTTAAATGAGATGAAATACATAAGGAGGTGAGCTGAACATACTTGTGCTAACCATAAGTGCTAGTTATTATTTTATATATTTTATTATATATTATATAGTATTACATTAATAAAAATTTAAAACTAGGTAGCTAGAGAGAAGTTAAAAAGATATTAAGCCACCACTGTGATATTGTATGAGACAATTAGCGCTGAGAAATATTAAAAAGCATTTTTATTTTTTCCTTGAGCCAATGCTTACGAAACTTCAGAATCTTGGCTATTTCTTCCAGAAGGAAAATATAAGGACTAGTTTCATTTGTCATTGTCTTACATGCTCTCCTACACATGCTAAGTTTCATTTTTATCGTACTACAGGATTCCTTTGGAACAACTGAAAGACAGATATCTAATCACTCATTCATTATCCAGCAAGTATGCCTTCTATCATAGCACCTTACATTTCCACATTATGCACTTGAAATACAATGATGACAAAAACATTAGCCCCATCTCCTGGAGGATTACTATCTAATCCATAGGATCCCCTCCAAGGCAGAGGGAAAGACTTCGTTACAAAGTATAGTGGGTATGATATTTCAGACGATAAACTCATAAGGGAACAAAAGGAGTTAACTTTATTTTTCTATAAATGAGCTTAGTTCCTGTTTTGAGACCTCATTCTGTCTGATAGCAGAAAAGGTAATCTTGGTTGGTTTGAATCCCCAACATCTCAGGGTTTCCTTCTCTGATCTTTTCTGTGAAGTTTCATCTCCATTCCCTGGGCTTCATAACATCAAGCTATCTGGTTGTTTGGTCCCTGGAGCTATCTGTCTACTCCAGCATTCACTGAAAGATTTATTACCACACTGTTTCCTCCACCATCACTGCACCCTCACATCAACACCTGCAGGATCATCCACTGTCACACTGATACCGGCTGTGCTGTCTACCCTTCATCCTTCCCGCAGGACTTCATCGAGTCTACCAGTTCGGCCTCTCAGCTATTGTTTTTTACTCTTCACAGATTTACAAGAAAATATTTCCTACCCATTCTGAGGCTTTCTCAAGCCCTCTGTGTTCAAGACCCTTTGAAACTATCTTTCATGAAGATTTCACATTATGGAAATGCAGGAAAATCTATAAGGCTACCCTACCCAGAGCTCCCAGATAACAAGTGAGCACAGGACCCGCTTACATCATGAATCTGTACCAGAATTCTGTTATCTAACCCAAGGAGACAGAGACGGGGTCTGCTTTCAGGGATTCATACCAGCAACTCCTTCTATTGGTTTTTTTCCACCACCCCTCCGTTTCAATATATTACACTCCTCTAGAACTCTTCCCTTTCTCCCCATGTATAGAATTTTCATTTTTACTGGTGCAGGAAAAATTTTTGTGAGAAATTATTTTTCTATATCTATTGGTCCTTAGTTTCTGAAGTTTAAAAGTCAATTAATAAATAACACTTTATTTTTCATCTACTTGGGAAGTTCATATGTTATGTCTAGATAGCCCAGTGAAATAGTGTTGTGGGGCAAATAAATTTCCAAAGATGAAAATATAACAAAATCTTATTCTGCTACAATGTTAAGAGTCAGAGTTCTCTTTGAGGGAATAGGAACCGCTTTGTGAGGTTTGTGAGAATCCTGCAGTAACAAGCACTGGGTCCATATCTTCATGTCAAATAATGATAGAATGTTTTCTCTACACTTACCTAAACCTTAAGTTTGGTCATTATATCAAATGTTATGGGTTGAATTTTGCCCCTCACAAAAATTTGTTGAAGTATTTACCCCTGGTACCTGTGGGTATAATCTTATTCAGAAACAGAGCCTCTGTAGATATAATCAAGCTACAATGAGGTAATTAGGGTGAGCCTTGATTCAAAATGATTGCTGTTCTTATAAAAAAAAGGAGAAGAGACACAGACACACAAATACACCAGGAGAGAACAGTATGTGATAAATGGAACCAGAGATTAAAACATTGCATCCTTGAAATGCCAGTGATTGACAGCCATCACCAGAAGCTAGGAAGAATTCTATCATACAGTCTTTGGAGGGAGCATAGCCCTGATGATGTGCTTTTGAACTTTTAGCATCCAGAACTTTAAGATAATAGATTTCTGTTAAGTCATTCAGTTTTTGGTACTTTGTAATGGCAGCCCTAGGGAACTAATACACTAACAGCATCTCAAGAGTTGCTCATTTGGAAGGGCATAAGGTTCAAAGAGATTGGCTTATTAGCTCTCCTGACACGAAATCATTTTCAGAATACTGGAAAAGCCCTGACAAGGGCAACAAACTGATTGTAACTGACCGCTTCTCAGGACTAGATGAACTGAGTCTTAGGGAATTGGAGGAAGTTAAGAGGTAAAACAGAGCCAGCTGTAGAATACAGTTGAGGTTGCTCTGGGTAGCCATGGCTTTTAACCCTGTGAAAAGGTGGGGAGAGTTTGTCTGCAGAAGCAAGGGAAGTTCTGACTTCAAGGCTCAGTCCTGGGTCCCCTTTGCTTCACTTTTCATATTTCCTACCTAGATAATATCAGATGGTCCCATGAAGTTAAGTGTTATGTATATGCTGATGGATTCTGAATATATTGTTCAATGTCTGACCTCTAGATAAGGCCAGGCTTCTATACCCAACTGTCTGCTTGATCTTTCCATTTGATTGCTGTCCTGCAATCCAAACTTTAATAAATCAGAAATCTTGACCCACAGATATTCTCCTTACCAAAGCTATACTTAGTATAATATTCCCCAACTCAGTAAACGACAGCTCAGCCCATTCATTTGATTTGTCCTAAAACACAAGAGTATCCCAGATACCATCCATAAGCAGCTCCTGTCAATTATGTTTCCCAAATATATCCTCCTTCATAGTCACTACCCTTCTGTAGGACACTATCATCTATTACTTGGACTTTTACAACAGTCTCTTTTTGCCTTATAGTCAGTCCATTTTCCACTTAGTCATCAGAATAATTTTTTAATTTAATTTTTTAAATTTAATTTAAAAAAATTTAAAACATCATTCAAATATTCAAACTTAAAAAGACAAACAGATTACACAATTTTGACCCTGGATCAAGGAAAGCTATGAAAAAAACAAATCAACCCACCAAAAATGTCCATATTGGAATCTATAATATAGGCCTGCATTTTCTAAAATGCGGTCTGAGGAAATGGTCTTCTAACATGCAAAAAGGGAAAAAAAGTTTGTGATGCAGAAGATACAATATCTTTTTCTTAGAACTTCACAAAACACATTAACGTATTTGAGGACTCATCAGAAGGCAGACACATACTCAATACTGTTTAACCTAGAATTTTACTTGATTATGGAACACTTATTAATTGTAACATCTATTAAAGAAGTACAGCATTTAGGAAAGCATTTTGAGAAATACTGCCATAAACCAGGGGATTCCAACTGTAGGCCAGCATCCACCAATAAATTTCAGAGCCTCAGCTGGCAAATATTCATGTTCTGTCCAGTTCGGACTCCTAGTTTTCAGGGATTTGCAGCACATCGAGAAGTGCTAAAAGTGGCACCACACCTTTAGGAGGGCCTTCTTGTCAACACCTCCAGCCCTGTAATCTGAAATCCAGAGGAAGTTAAGGCAGCTCTTCATGATAAGTGAGCAAAATAGAACCATGACAATCTGGAATTGATAAAAAAGAAAACAAAGGACATGGACCCTATATGCAGTTTGATTATGAAGAGGCAGATGTTTGGCTAAAGCTTTATCAGAAGTTAAAAATCAGTCAGCAAGACTGACAAGACAAATAAATATCTAAGGTCCATTGCTCCATAATTAAGTTCAAAACCATAGTAATGTGACAGGTAATTATTATTTATTAATAAAATTATTGAGCCACATGTTATATTAACTGATCATCATCCAAGATTCATGGAGGGTCACGTAAAAGATAGAATGGACATTTTGGAAGATCTTAGTATTCCATCTTTGGGGTTTTTTTCTTTAAACAAGGAAAGAATCAGGATATATGATATCTGAGGACAATAGTTTTGGGTGGCATTTAGTAAATTAAACTTTCTCTAATAGAATATGCTTAATAAAGAAAAAACAGTTGCAAGAAAACAATTTTAAATAATTATACATTGGAATAAAATAATACAGAATGTAAAAGGAAAGTCTGTTCTAAGTATAAACACTTTCTGTTTCTCAAGGAAATATAAAAAAGTGTCAGCGAACGCTTTTTGTGTGTCTTAAGATTGGAGAGTAAAGGATAAAATAGTGGAAAACAAAAAAATGATACATGAAGTGAGTTGATAATTCCAGGAGAAGCTAAGAGCTGTGAAATTCGGAATGAGTAAGAGATTGTTATAAATATTTTAAGGGGAAAAAGAGAAAAGAGAGTACATGTAAGCTCCTTAATAAATTGGAATTATTAAGTCCATGATGGATAAAATACTGAGGCACTGAATTCATTTTAATTGTCCTCTAGGTAAAAAATAAAGAGAAACTGTCAGGAGCAGTAAGTTGCAAAATGAGAATTGTATGGTCCTTTGGGAAGAAGAGGGGTACCTATTCAGTTAAAGGAGATGGCCAGCACGGGCGCTGGGTATTTTAAGTGTACAAACTTCATTTATTTGGCTACCTTGAAACTCTTTCAATTGTCAAAACTGATCCAGAGTTGCCCCATTCCCCACCAACTTTGGAGGGAACCAGGTTTGCTAAGCAAATTACTAATGTAAACACAATTAAAGAGCTACTGTTTAAACAAACCTGGCAGGTACTTTGCTTGGCAACCCTTGGTTAGCCATTAGTCCGTGTTACTAATTAACCTACTCCTTCTGCCATCTGCTCTCTTCTCTTCACAGTCTCTTCGGAAGAGAGTACATCTATTTTCATGACTTCTCCTATCACCTCTTTGCTAATAATTCCCAAACTTATGTATCCATCTCTCAATTCTTTTCAAGTGCTAGACTCGCAATTTCAAAAGCTAAATCAAATTCTGTGTACACAAAGCCTAATTCATTTTGTTTTTCCCGAAAACTGTCACCTGCCCTAACTTCCCTGTTATAGTCAGTGGCACCATCCTTCGTCCAGCCACCCAGCCTCGATATCTTGGAGCAATTTAGGATTACTTTCTTCCTTACAGTCCACATTTAGTAGATTCCCAAATTCTCACCCTGCGGCATAGACCCATTGACTCATCCTGGATGTCTCATGGACTCCCTGACTTCTTACACACTTCTGTTTGTGTGGATCCCCTGATCAAAAACTTTCATTTCCTACCTGCACCATACTTATCAAATTTTAATCGAATAACCCAGGTGATAAGAGTGTGGACTGTGGAGCTAAATTCAAACCCCAGCTCTGCAACATCTTAGCTGTAAATCTTTTGGCAAATGATTCGTACTTTCTGTGCTTTAGTTTCCTCCTCTGGAAAATGGGGATAATAGTAATAAAAATATCTTTATCATAGTGTTGCTGTAAGGATTAAGTGAGTTAATACATTAAAATCATTTAGAACAATGCCTAGCATGCAGTTAATGTGCAATAAATACTAGTTATTGTTGTTATGACAAAACTTCTCTGTTTAATTTTCAAGGTCCCCTAAGTTAAATTTTACCTCAACATAATAAACTTATTTCACATGGACTTTATAACGTGAGCTTCCATTCCTTGGGCTGGGCCACTTGACTGTTAGATAAAATCATGTGATTTCCTGCTCCCATGCCTTCTCTTCAAGGAACAGCTGTGTCTTCCATCCTTCAAAGCCCACTGGCTCCTATCCTAGCCCAGCCTGATTGGTCATCCATTGGCGGAGATGCCTGAGCCTTTGTGGGTAACAGTTTAGATTTTATTTGCATATTATTTTAAAGAGTTCCCTCTGGTTTCAGTTTTAGGATGCTTTTTTTTTTTCCTTGCCATACACACAGCATGTGCAATGATTAAAGCCCCGGACTGAAGTCAGACAAATGAACTTTTTATGACTTCAGCCAGTAATCACAGCCCTGTGTTCCTTACTGCCTCTGTCGTCAACTAGTACCTGGCAAATTATAAGCACTTAATATATGTCGTGTACATGAATGAATTAAGAAAATCAAAAAGGAAGAATTGAGGGGTAGATTATCACAAGGTGCATTTCTACTAACACTCAATAATTTTAATCTGTAGCCTGTCAATTTCTTTCTCTTTGCTGTATCTCAGATCCGTGCGGAGAAAAGCAGGTGAGGAGCAGTGGCAGGCAGGGATCGACCAGCTACTGGGAGACAGGCAGTTTACTTATATGATCTCGCTTAATCCCCTATGGAGTGGGTATTATTGCCACCGTTTTATGCTGAGAGAATTTAGGTTCAGAGATATGAATAAAATTGGGAAAAGTGCACTGCATTAGAAACGTCCACTGCTTGCCCACATCCAAATTGAGAACCATTTAAATGAGGAGCCTGTTTCTTTCCACTACCCCACTCAACTTCCCTCATAGTAGTTGCCCAGCAAATAATTCTGGTCATTCAGTTTACTGTAAGTACTTGAAATTGGAGTCACGTTTATTTTAAAATATGCATATTTTATCATGCTACACTATGTGTTCTACAATATTTAGAGAATTAATATATTTCAGAAATTTTATCAATTCATTCATAATTTTCATTAATATCTAAATTGGTAAATGTTTGGTGAGCTTAATAGGTTGAAAATGTGTGTTGGCTTATGCTCTTTTGTACTTAATGCTAATTTTCTTAAACATCCGCCTCTATCTAAATTTCTAGGCATCGCTAATTAGAACAGCAGCTATCAGTTAAATAAATTTACCTTTAAGTTGCAAACTTGAAACAATTCATGGCCAAATTACCAATTTAGTGATTATTGACTAAATATAGGTTTGGAAGAAATTGTCTAGTTTACTGTATAAGCCACAAGCAGCTTGAAAATTAGATGAATTTAAGAAACAGGTGCCAAAAAATTGTGACAGAAATGCAAATAAGCTACACAATATGTTAAAAAGAAAGGCACTCATGGCAATTATTGCTAGACAGAGTAATGTAAGCAGAGATAGCACTGGACATGTAGTCCACAAACCTGAGTCTGCAAACTAGCTGAGCCACTAGCCTGCTAATGTCTGTCTATGTCTTCTTGGCCTCTCTGAGCATGCATCTCTTCCTTCTGGATGTGGGGCAGAACTTACTCTGGAATGAAGGTCCGATGACCTATAGTCAAACAAGGTAGATCAGATAATTTCTTTATAGCCAGTTTTAACACAGCGTATTTTTAGATATTATGGCTAGCTTTGGGGAAAAGGAGGTTTCCGGTTTCTATGACCTGTTTTGAGGAAGAAGGATTCTAGTTTCTATAGCTAACCTCGGGAGAGAATAGGACTAAGAGACAAGACAGCAGGAGAAGGCTAGAGAAAAACTTTTGCCTCTGAGCTGCTTCCGAGGCCTTCATTTTAAGGTGTTATTTTCTGAAACCCAGCAACAGCAAGATAAATAATAATAAATGAATTCTCACAGCCAGGAAGACTACAGAGGAGTCCTCTAAACACTTGCCACTTTAAGTGATGTGAGCTTCAATTCAAATGGAGAATTAATAGAAGTATTTCCCATGATTCATCTTTGTATCATTTCTCATTATGAACCACCCAATTTAATCTCATAATCTCTTCAGCCTATTCTTTTCAATATTTCTTCCTTAAGGATAGGGAAAAGGGAGGAAATTAACATTAATGTCTAGACTCTCTAGATCCTTTGTTTACTGACAACTCTTGGAATTACAGTAGTCTTTGAGAGATCCTTTCTTCATTTACTGAATAGCAAAGACTCATGAGAATTAAAGAACTGTTGGTAGAAAGTTTACAGTCATTCAGCATTTATAATATTTTTATTTGCCCTGGAAATCCTATTAATGTATTTTTAAAAAGCTGCCTAAAAGAAAGGCTGCTTAATAAAGGTTGTGGATATTTTTTGTGAAAATGAAGACAGAAAAATAATTTGCATTAATTGAAATATAGTTTGTATAATATATCCATTCAAATTTCAAATTTTGTTTCAAATTTTATTCTAAAGGGAAAAAGGCATAACAACCACATAAAGCAGAGTTGAACGTTATAATTTTGCCCATAAGGTGGAGGGGGATTTAAGCGGGAACAGCACCAAATGGCTAATCTGTGAAAGGGGAAATGAAGGAACAAGGACATGAGAAGCAATGGGTAAGAGCCAAGGAGCAAGCATTGACTAAATCTCTTCCCACACATAGCAGTTAAGCAGCTGGTGATGCTCTTTGTTTTCCTTCACAAGGAGCAGGCACATTTTGCTCATTAAATCATCCACTAGTGGTTTGGTTGTACTTTAAAAAAAAAAAAGTATTTGTGTTGAAAGTAGCAAGATGGATTCACACAAGGCAAATAGCTTACCTGAGATTCTTTCCAAAATGCATGTGGAAAGAAATATTCCGGCAGAGGTAGAATACATGAGCCAATTCAGTAATTCATGACCTGAAACCTAAAGTTTTTAGGTAGCACGACTTGCATAAATGAGCAGATCAATTCTGTGACATCTTTCCTGCAAAATGGTAACCCCTGCTTGAACATTTGCACCAGGTCTGTCTATTACAGCTTCCATGCTCATCTATAGTTTTGTACCTTACTTGAACTGTGACTTGAAATTGTCTAGAATAACATTCTCTTTGTCTGATCATCAGGACTCCCACTGATACTTGTTAAAAACACAGCTTCCTCAGCCCCATTCCAAAGCTGCTCTATCAGAAACTTCTCCAGAGAATTTTTAATCTCCAGGTAATTCTGATGATCAGGAAATTTGGGCTAACTGACTCCAAATATTTATGTGACCCTTTCTGACCTTGATTCTATACCCTGCTATACTTTTACCTATCATATACACATCAAAGTGAGGAAATCAATCGATACATGTGTGTGTGTGTGTGTGTGTGTGTGTGTGTGTGTATAACTTTAATTCACGTTGGTTGTCTGTACTCTAAGAATAATTTCATCCCTATTTTCTTCTCACCAATTAATGTCAAAGAATCCTCATATAAGAGTTAGAAAGGTCTTTTCCTAATGGATAGAACTTAAAATATCATTAAAGATCAAATGGTACATTTTAACTCACATCCTTCAAACCAGTCAAGATAACAAATATGAAGCAACTTGTGAGAAGGAGTCACATAAGGATGCACCATGTTTTTTTCTCTGCCTGGGGTAAGCCAGAAGGTTATGGAAAGCCTATTCCACAACATAAAGTGAAATTATGCATGGTTGATTGAACTTAAAGATCTCTAAAAGAATCTGACAAAAATTCTATTTTAAAAATAGAATATAGATTCCCGAAACATAGATAACCAAAACACAAGAAATTACCTCTTTCAGAAGCCAGTTTGTTACCATGAGAGTCTCTAAGCCAACATAGTAATTATCTCTCCTACTCTTTAAATATTTCCAAGGGCAGAGACTCCCTGGAATTGCTGTTCTATCACTTCTATATTATAACTTTTTCTTGTGCATAATGAATATATAATTTCTTACTGAAGTTCTAATCCATTAAGTTTATTCATTTGGGCACATCGCTGTTATAAGATTGATAATGAGGAATTTCAGAGAAAAAAAAGCTACAACCAGCTATAGCTATCACACCCAACTTCCCATCTGAATTCTCCCTACAAGATTTCTTTAAAGTAATCATTTAGCTTTAGCTTAAATATTTCCAGCAAGACAGCTTGTGTATCTGTTGCCAATTGTATTAGAGAGCCCTTTCTAGTCCTAAGTTGAAAAAGTCTATCTCCCTCTAACTTCTACCCATCACTTCTAGTTCAACTCACTGAAGTTTCTAGAGAAAGCTTGATCCTCTCCCATTGGACATCTACACACATTGGCATCAAACCAATTTAAAGCTTCATATCTATTGGTTAAATTTCCTGGTAGCTTTAACTTTTCCATATACAATACCATGTTGCTTGCTTCTTTTCCCACTCTGGTTTGTTTTTGTCTTACCTATCATAAAAACCCAATACTACCCCAAGAGAACACCACAATAACTTTCTTCATCCTTTGTACTGTGCATCTACTGAAGAACCTGAAGGAGCACAGAAAACTTCACACCAAAATATGCTTCTTTGATATTTTGTGATGGCGATTCAGAAGGGCTGGAAATATAAGAACAGCTGAACGGCTGTGTTTCGTGGAAGAAATTTGCATCTGTAGAGAAAATCTGCATTGATGCAGTCAGGCTTTCTCTGAGAACAATCTAGGAAAGATTAACAGAGAGTCTGATGCCTTTAAAAACCTGAAAGAAACATTCACCATCCCTTCTCTTGGAGGGCTGCTACCTGTGAGATTTCAGCTACATAATAAGAGCACATTTGCCAGCCGGGCCTCCTCTCCTCCCCCTCTTACAGCCTGTGTTGTCACCACAACATGTTTCGCCACAATCCAAGCCCCCATAAAATGGTATATAAGCTTCTGCACTCCATGGGGGGGCCACTCTGAGGTTCTTCCCTGCTCCCTGTGTGCATCTTAATAAATTTATATGTTTTCTCTCCAATTAATCTGCCTTTTGTCAGTTGGTTTTTATGTGAACCTTCAGAAAGTGAAGAGGAAGCTATCCCTTGGCCCCTCCATATCTAAGACTGCAATTGGCCACGTCACATTATGGCCTCACATTGCACTTGTTATGCTACAAGGTCCATTTGTTACACATCTCTGTGAAAGAAACATCTCCTGTATTACGCACTTGTGTGGTTATTTTTGAGCCCAGAAACAAGCCTTCAGATTTGTTCCTATTGAGGTTCATTTTAATCAATTCGAGCCCGTTATTTCAACCTAAAAAAGTTGTCTTGGTTCCAATTCTGTCATCCAGTATATTCACCATCATTCCCATCTTTGGATCATCTATGAAACTAATAAAATATTTATCATAATTTGATGTAATAAAAACTCCGACAACACAGGGCTTAAGAATACTACTACAAGGCCTGGCACGGTGGCTCACGCCTGTAATCCTAGCACTCTGGGAGGCCGAGGCGGGTGGATTGCTTGAGCTCAGGAGTTCGAGACCAGCCTGAGCAAGAATGAGACCCTGTCTCTACTAGAAATAGAAAGAAATTAGCCAAATAACTAAAAATAGAAAAAATTAGCTGGGCATGGTGGCACATGCCTGTAGTCCTAGTTACGGGAGGCTGAGGCAGAAGGATCGCTTGAGCCCAGGAGTCTAAGGTTGCTGTGAGCAAGGCTGACACCACGGCACTCCAGCCACGGCAACAGAGCGAGACTCTGTCTCAAAAAAAAAAAAAAAAAAAAAAAATATACGACTACAAGTTCCCATAGAATAACTTGGAGCCATGGATCATTTTCCTTGGTAGAGAGTCGTTCAACCAGTTGCAAATCGAATCACACCATCATTAAGGTAACTGTCACTCAGTCTCTATTTACCCATGGTGCCCAGGAGGCTACTATGGAAGGCCTTATCCAGAAGGAACAGAATGAAAGCAAATTTGAGGAATAAAAAAACATATGGTTAGGTGGAAATTTCTTAATCATTTAATATCTTTTCAGGCAGAATTTTTAAAAACTCAAACCTCAGTAACTCTATATTCCAGATGAATATTTAGTATTTATTCAACTCCCTTGCACTGCTGCAAATCTCCTGAAGAATAAATCCCAATTTAATGTCATTTGTTCATAAGGGAAGTAGACAACATTCTCTGAAAAGAAAAGAACGTGAAGCTGTTGGGGCTCAGAAGACAGTATCCCCAAATGAAGGCCTCAGAAGAAGCCTCAAAAGCAAAAGTTTTTCTCTGACCTTCTCCCGCCCTCCTGTTTCTCAGTCCAATTCCCCCCCAATGCTAGCCATAGAAACTAGAATCCCTCCTCCCCAAGGCAGGTCATAGAAACCAGAACCCCTTTTCCCCAAAGCCAGCCATAAAATCTACAAATATTACTCTAACTTTCCCTCCATCTTTCTGTGTAAAAACTGACCGTGAAGAATTATCTGACCTACCTTGTTTGACTGTAGGTCATAGGACCCCCATTCCAGAGAGGGCCTTGCCCCTTACCCAGAAAGAAGGAATGCATGCTCAGAAAAGCCAAGAAGAATCTAGACAAATAGGTCTTGTTGAGTTTCTCCACTCAGTCTCTTAGCATTAGATCATACTCTTTTTGTCCAATCATATTTCTGCATAGCTTTTCATACTCTGTTAAATCTAAGCATAAAAAATGGACAACTTCCCCTGTATCTTTGGGTCTTCATTCTGAAAGCTCCCATATATATACATTAAATAAGTATGTATACCTTTTCTCTAATTAATTTGCCTTTTACAAGTTAATTTTTCAGCAAACCTTTGGAGGGCCAAGAGAATTTACTCCTTGGCCCCTGTAAAACTTATATAAACATCAAGCATAGAAAGCAGAAATGGATGATGGCTGATATTATTGGCAGATCAAAGATTTCTGAAAGCAATATAGTACACTTCCCAAACGTATGCCAAGGCTCTGTGCATTAGCAGGTAACCAAAAGCAGGATTTCTAGTTTTCAAATACAATTTAGAATCAAGTATTTCACCATTTTCACATGTGACAATTTGATTTGGTCTCAACACTGAGGGAAGCAAACCCAGCCGGCAGTGAATGGAACACCAGGCAGGTGGAGAAGCAAACCATTCCTTCAGATGGGTCTCTCCTGACACCCAAGTTCACACATTCCAGCTGGCTTTGAAGATTTCCCATGTTCCTGAGAATCTGGGGCTACAATTTGCTTCATCCATTATTCATTATTACTTCACACCAAATTTCTAAATTAGTATCTGACCTGGAAAAAGAAAAGACTGACTCCTTTAAATTGAAGGAGTTGTGCAGGAATGTGATGGAAGGGAACACAGTGTGATAGACCAAAGGAAGGACACCATTCGAGATTTTGAGACTCAATTTGAGATTTTTTTTTAATCCACACATAAAAAATATATTTGCCAACCATTCCTAAACACTCCTATCTCCATCTGTCAAAATAATAATTGTCAAGGGAAAAAAGGGCATTAGAAACTATTTGTAAATTCCCGTCATACTTTCTAATACAAAGTTTGACATTCTTTCTACTGACTTCTTACAATGGAAAAGCTGAGTTCTTATAATTTTGGTTTAAGGAGAAAGAGGTTTTGCTGAGAGAAGTAAAAAAAATGAGACCAAACCAAGCTAATCCCGTGGTACAAATATCCCATTTCTTTCATTTGGTACTAGGAAGTATGTTTTAGCGAAATCTAATAGTTATATAACCAAAGGCATTAGGCAGTTTTCAGTTGGATTTGTTTCTAAGGCAGGGTCATACTCAGCCTGTAGCAGCCAGCACAAGTAATGAGTGAAATGTAAATGTTTGAAGTGTTTGCTGTTGCAAGCCAAAGAGAATCCGTTTACAGAGAGGAGAGCTGGACTGTGACATTCCAGAGGAGAGAGGGCTCCCTGAGCCTGTAGAACCTAAGATTGCTCTTGTCAGTTTAAATAATAGGACCACACACAACTGTGTTAATTGCCAGAAGGTAGGTCTGAGAGGTTCTCTTAATTAGGATGAATAGATTTCTACCTTAAATCTTCAGTTTACTGTCAGAGTTTCCATTGTCTTCTCTGAAGCTGTCTCATTTAGGAGCCAGATTTGAATGCTGTGTGCAGTGAATGTAAATGATCTCAAGCTGAGGGACCTCTGCAGACAGACCCAGGTAGTCTTATTACCAATGCTAATAACACTTCGCTTGTCAAGAACTGGGCTGCATGTGTCCCGGGTTTTGACATCTCTGCATTTCTGCACATTGTATACAGATGTGCTAAGGGTCTTGACTTAGGGAGAATATCAACACTAAGTCTTAACAGCAAGACAGAAAGTTATGTTCACTGTGCCATAAACATAGTGGTGTGTGCTGTGGAGACTCATGGAAATGTCCACTGCACCCCACCCCTACCCCACTAGGACCTGTATGAATAAATAAATCACTAGAAGTCAAACAGGAAATTGGCTAAGGGGTCTAAATAATAAATCCAGCCAAAGCAATGAAAATAAAGCAGACCCACTGAAGTCTCTTCAATGGGTGCCATTAAATTCTTTAAAATGAATGAATAAATAAATAACCATGGGAAATAAATACTGTGTTTTCTTTAATAAGCAAAAATCAAACTAGAAATAATAGAAGGGTTCCTTTACACATGAATACTGAAATCAGTTTCACCAAATTATCTATCTAAATTCCCATTAACTTGATAAGGACACTATACTTCTAACATAATACTGGGTAGAATGGATGCTACAAAATAACTCTATGAAACAGAATCTTTACTTTTGATGGGCTTAAAAACTTTAGTTAGACTACATATATTGGCTAAGTAGTTGTGGGAAAAGCAATGCTCTGGGTTCTTGGGACAAAGACAATGAAAAAAATTAGAAAGTAAGAGAAATCCTCTCCTCTTCAGTACCCTCCCTGGCGAGAGAAGAGATTTGATTTGCCTTTTTGTAACTTCGCCCTATGAAGAGTAATTTAAGGTTTCCCCCTACCTGAGTCCTTTAAAGGTCTGTTTTTAAACTTTTAACTTTCCTTTTTGGAAAGAAAGAATGAGTTTTGTTGTAATACTTAAGGAGAGGACTGTCTAGAGCAGGTCTCAGCAAACTCTTTCTGTAAAGGGCCAGATAGTAATATTTTGGGCACTGTGATACAATCTCTGTCACAATTACTTAACTCTCCTATTATAACATGAACACAGCCACAAGTAATAAATAAACAAATGAGTGAGGCTATGTTACAATAAAATTTTACTTACAAAAACAGGCAGTGGGCCAGATTTGGCCCATTGCTATAGTTAGGTGGCCTCTGATCTGGGGAGACTGCAAGAATATCTTTGAAGCAAAGGAGAAACTCACAGACAGGCATCCTACAACAGAGTCTTGAGCTATGACTATAATATTCCAATAAGTTACGCTGACTACAGTAGTTTCCTGAGTGTAAATCTAAATAGATTTAAACCTATTTCTCAAGAGAGATTTTCTCAGAAAAAAAAATGAAGCTCACCACAGCTGCTATGAGACATCTCAACAGAGACATGGCTGGAAAATGGCCCAACCAAGAAGCAGACTGACTATGTGGGAGAACAATTTGAGAGCAGATGAAACCCTTGCTGATGAGAGTTTCCACTGTGAGTCACACAGTAGAATCTAGAGTTACAGAATAGGGAAACTTTGATTTTCTTGCTTCTCGTAACAACAGTGAGTCACACTGAAGAAGAAAAGTATAATCTTCACACTCTACACATTCCAGGGAAGTTTTTAAAATGAATGATCTAACCATCTTCCTGAGAAAAGAATAATGCAGATTTCCATTAGAAAACATGACAGAGCTGGAAGCCAAGAAACTCTGAGTAGGTACGTGAGCCATGCCACACACAAACCAAACCCATGATTCTCCCAATCAGGAGTTCTGGAACAATGGATTGACAAGATGGTCAGCTCTTTTAAACTCTTTTAACTTTTTATTTTGGTACAATATCAAACATACAAAAAAGTTGTAAGCAACTCCTGTGCATGCACTCTTTTCCAATTTTCACCAATGTAATACATTTTGTCGCATTTATTATATCATTTTGAACCATTTGAGACTATACAGGAGAGAAAATGTCCTTTTATCCATGTATACTTCAGCATTTATTTCCTAAGAAGTAGGACATTCTCTTGCATAGCCACAGTACAATCATCAAAATCATAAAATTAAACATTCATATAATACTATCATCTAAACCGTAGTCCATATTCAATTGTCAACAATTGTCTCAATAATATCCTTTACAATTTCTTTTTCCTGGTCTAGAATCCAATTCAGGATCACATATTGCATTTACTGTCTAACTGAAAAATGCTTCAACTTTTATATTTTGAAAATAAAGGGTCAATTGTTTTTGCTAAATGTCTTTCAATTTGAGTTTGATAGTATATATCATGTCAGGTGGCACAGGAAATTGGATTGTTCCAATGTTGAACATGTATATTTGATCACTTAGTTAAGATAATGTCTGCCAGAATTCTTCCCAAAAACTTGCTTTTTTTCCTTTCCTTTTTATTTTTGACAAGTAAATATTATATATATATATTTATAGTATACAATATGATGTTTTGATAAATAAATACATTGTGGAATGGCTAAATCAAGCAATTTAATATATGCATTACCTCACATACTTTCCATTGTTTTATAATGGAGCACTTAAAATCTACTCCCTTAGCAATTTTCAAATATACAATGTATTGTTATTAACCATAGTCACCAAGTTGTACAACAGATCCCTTGAACTTCTTTCTCATGTCTAACTGAAATTTTGTGTCCTTTGACCAACATCTTCCCCACCTAGCCCCAACTCCCAAGACCCTGATAGCCACTATTCTACTCTCTGCTTCTCTAAGTTCAACTTCTTTAGATTCCACATGTAAGTGAGATCAAGAGGTACTTTTCTTTCTGTGCCTGGCCTATTTCTTTCAACATAATGTCCCCAGGTTCATCCATGTTGTCAAGTATGACAGAGTTTTCTTCTTTTTAAAGACTGAACAGTGGTGTAAACATACCACCTTTGCTTTAACCATTCATCTGTTGATGGACACTTAGGTTCGTTCCATGTCATGGCTATTGTGAATAAACAATACAATAAACATGGGAGTATAGATGTCTCTGCCACATACCAATTTCATATCCTTTGGATATACACCCAGTAGTGGGATTCCTGGGATCATAATTAATTTTTTGAGGAACCTCCATACTGTTCCATAATGGCTGTGCTAATTTACATTCCTACCAATAGTGTACAAGATTTCCCTTTTCTTCACATCTTCACCAGGACTTGTCTTTTGTCTTTTGGATCGTAGCCATTCTAACAGGTGTGAGGTAATATCTCATTGTGGTTTTAATTAGCATTTCCCTGATGATTAGTAATGTCAAGCATTTTTTCATACACCTGTTGGCCAATGGTATGTCTTCTTTTGAGAAATGTCTATTCAGGTCCTTGGCCTATTTTCTAATTGAGTTATTTATTTTCTTACTGTAGAGTTGTTTGAGTTTTTTAGATACTTTGGATATTAACCATTATCAGAAGTATGACTTACAAATATTTTTTTATAATTCAATAGGTTGTCAATTCACCCTACTGATTGTTTCCTCTACTGTGTAGAAAATTTTTAGTTTGATGTAATCCTATTTGTCTGTTTTTACTTATGTTGCCTGTGCTTTTAAGATTATATCCAAAAATCTTTGCCCAGACAAATGTCATAGACTTTTTAACCTATGTTTTCTTCTAGTAGTTTTATAGTTTCAGGTCTTACATGTAAGTCTTTAATTCATTTTGAGTTGATTTTTGTACATGGTGCAAGATGACAGTCTAATTTGTTTGTTCTGCATATACACATCCAGTTTTTTCAAAATCATTTATTGAAAAGACTAGTTTCTCCCCATGGTGTTTTCTTGGTGTCTTTGCCAAAGATAACTTGACCTCCTTGACTCAATAATCATTCAACAGTAGGTTGTTTAATTTTCATGACTTTATGTAGAGTTGAGTGTTTCTGTTGGAATTGATTTCTAATTTTATTCCAATGTGATCTGAGAAGATACATGGTATAATTTCTATTTTTTTGAATTTGTCGAGACATGTTTTGTGGCCTAGGATATAGTCAATCTTAGAGAATGTTCCATGAGAAGAACATGTATTCAATAGTTTTGGGGCAGAATGTTCTGTAAATGTCTCTTAGACCCATTTGTTCTGGTGTCCTGTTTAAATCCATTGTTTCTCTCTTTATTTTCTGCTTGGGGGATCTGTCTCATTCTGTCAATGATGTGTTGAAGTCCCTGGCCATTACGATGCTGCTGTTTATCATTTTGTTTAGATCAAGTAGGGTTTGCTTTATGAATCTGAGCACACTTGTGTTAGGAGCATAAACATTTAGGATTGTTATGTCTTTTTGTTGAATTAGTCCCTTCACCATTATATAGTGACTGTCTTTGTCTTTCTTTACTTTTGTTGATTTGAAGTCTGTGTTATCTGATATGAGAATGGCTACCCCAGCTTTCTTTTGGTTTCCATTTGCATGGAATATTGTTTTCATTCCTTCCCCTTGAGTCTGAATGAGTCCTTGTGGGTTAGATGTGTTTCCTGGAGAAAGCAGATATTTGGCTTGTATTTTTTTATCCATTCAGCCAGCCTATGTCTCTTCAGTGGGGAGTTCAAGCCATTCACATTTATTGAAAGAATCAATAAGTAGGGTGGATTTCTGTTCATCCTGTTCTGTAGAACTTTATTGCTTTGTTCTACCTCTTAAGCCATTATCGTATCTGGTCTTCGACTTTTAGCATTTGGATACTTTTACACTGATGAGTGTCTATGGTGCTGATCCATATATAATGCAGATTTGAGTACTTCCTGCAGGGCAGGTCTAGTTATGACAAATGTCCTCAATGTTCGCTTGTCTGGAAAAGACTTAATTTCTCCATCAGATGTGAAACTTAGTTTTGCAGACTACAATATGCTAGGCTGGCAGTTGTTCAGTTTAAGAAGATTGAAGATGGAGCCTACTTCCTTCTGGCTTGTAAGATTTCCTCTGAGCAGTCTGCTGTTATCCTGAAGGGTTTCCTTTGTAGGTCAGTTGTTGCTTACATCTAACTGTCTGTAGAATTTTCTCTTCCATTTTGACTTTGGCCAGGTTGATTACTATGTGTCTTGGAGATGTCCTATTTGCTGTGAATCTTCCCAGAGTTCAATGACCATCTTGTAACTGGATGTCTGGAACTCTGGTGATACTAGGGACATTTTTTTCAGTAATTCCCTCAAATAGATTTTCCATGCATTTAATGCTTTCTTTTTCTCCCTCAGGGATAATTAATAATTTGTATGTTTGTTTGCTTTATATATTATCATATATCTCTAAGTAACTTCTCTGCCTTTTTTGTTCTCGTATCTGCCTCTTTAAATGATTGGGTTAGTTCAAGAGCCTTGTCTTCAGGCTTTGAAATTCTTTCTTCTCCATGGTTTAATCTGTTGCTGAAATTTTCTACTGTGTTTTGAAATCCTGAATGACTCCGTCATTTCTTTAAATTCTATTATATCTTTCTTAATTTTGTCTAGTTCTTTAGCAACTTTTTCATTAATTTGCTGAAATATTTTTTTGGGCTTCTTTTTGTTGGTTTTCAACTTTCTCTTCAATTCCATTCATCTTGTTTTCCATCCATATTCTGAATTCTATTTCTGTCATCTCAACAATTTCCTTGTAGTTAGAGTTCATCACTGTAACTCCATTGTGATCTCTTGGGGGGTGTTTATCTGTTTGGATTTTTTATATTGCCGGGGTTCTTTTTCTGGTTTCTTCTCATCTGTGACCTCTTTTCTCAACTCAGGGCTAATAGGTTTGCAAGGCTCCTGTTCCTTGCTGGAAACTCTCCTGCTTGATTAGAGTAAGGGGAGGTCACTAGATGGCACTCTTTTTTCCCTCCTACTCTGGAATGTTGATGTGGCAGAGGAGGGGCTTGTGCACTAGAAGCCTGTAATGCAGCTGTTCTGATTTGTTCTGTTCACCTGTGATTGCCTCTGCTCAAGCCTGTGCTGAATGCTGTTTGTGTTGGATGTTGGGTCGTTCACCAGACAGTTGTAGGATGTTCGAGTTGGGAGCTGAGAAAGACCCTCTCCGCTGAGGCAATTGTTGTGGGGGTTGCTCCCACGGTCTTCTCACAGAGATAAGAGCAGCAGCTGGATGCAGTTGTTGTGGGTTCCTGGGTTGTGTGCATTTGTTCAAACCAGGTCACAGTGTACTGGCGACTTGAGGCTGGGGGTCCATGGTAGGGCATTGGACTTTGGAGCAGTTTTTCCAGCACTGATGCAGTGATGGAGGCTCTGGGGTGAGATTTTGGGGTCCAGGTGCAGCACTAGAAACTTGGGGATGTTGTCTTGGGTCTGGTGGGTATTCTAGAGTCACAGATGTGGAGCCTTGGATTCTGGTGTTAGAGCCCCAGAGTCTGGACTGGGGAAGAGTCAGAAGCAAAGATTCTGAGCAGAGCTGAGGAGCCAGAAGCAGAGCCTTACAAATGGCAGAGCTGATCTGACCTAGAGAGCAGGGTCAGGGCCAAGCAGATAACAGGCAGTTGGGGCCTGGAAGATGGAGTTGGGGTTGAAGAAGCGGCAGGCTGTTCCACAGGCTCATGGGCCCTGCAGGTGCCAAGTCAGGTGGGCATATATTGGTTCTGGCAGCCCCAGGACTGCAGAGTTCTCCACTCTCCGTCTAGGACTTGCCAAAGCCTGCTGCACCACGATCACTTCCCGTGCTCAGATCCCATCATGTTCTAGGGGAGAAGTGCTTGGCTTCAAGTCACCAGGTATGGATCAGGGAAGCTACAAGTCAGTCCACTTCCTCCCCAACCTGGTGCAGACCTAGCTCAGTGCACCTGAGAACTCAAGATGGCTTCAGCTCTTACCTGATCTCCACCACACCTGTTGTCTGGTTCAGTGGCTCTTCATGGACTCCAGGCAGTTTCCTGGTCCAACCAAGCAGAGATCTATGGGGGTGGCGGGAGCTGTCTTGACGTTCAGTTCCCACTACACTAGCATTGCATCCCAGCACTCTATCCTCCTATTCTTTCCCTTGTATTCTCGGATCTTGCTATATGTATCACCTGTCACCTTTTTTTTCTGACTTGGAGTGTCCCACGTTACTTCTTTGTGATTTCACAACACTGCTTTAAAGAAGAGTGATCTGTATGTAGGCAGCTGCCTGCACCTTTCTCTTCTTTCTTTGGGAGTAGCGTCCTGGCAGGCTGCTTCTAGTCTACCATTCTTTCCCTAAATTTTTCCATTTTAAATACTGCATTTTTAACTTTCATAATTTCTATTTAATTCATTTTAATTCTTAAATCCTTATCTTTTTATTTGTTATCACCATAGTTTCCTTTACATCCTTGCCATATTTATAAAAGGTACCTTAATGTCCTTGTCTACTAATTCCAATATCTGGCTGGGCTCATCACCTGTTTCTATGAATTGTTATTTTTCTTGATCATGTATATAATTTTCTTCTTTCTTCAGATGTCTAGTAATGTCTTATTGTATACTAGATATTGTGAATAATACATTGTAAAGACTGAATGTTATTACCTTCCTCTGGAAAGGATTGATTTCATTATTGAAAACAGTTATCGTTACTGGACTCAAATTCTAATCTATGCTTTTCCTGTGATTCTTTCAGTCTTCCAGCTTTGTGGGCTTGTTTGGTTGTTTGTCTGTTTGTTGTTTCGTTGGCCTTTGGTTTTATCTCTTTTCTCATTCATGTCTTTGTAGTCTTCCCTTCGCATGAACATTTTAAGGATCAGCCAAATTATGAGCAATGTTTATACATAGATTTTGAACTTCATCCTCTATTGCTACCTCCTTTTCTAGGACTTTTTGCCCTCATTTTCCACTACTCTAACAGCATTAAATGCCATCCTTTAGCTCCTCAAGTCATTATAATTGTACTTTTATGCTTGAATTTTAATCATACCTGGGTGCTTGAATTTGGGAAAGCTATATAAAAGTCAAATGGTCCCAGCTTGGTGCTCTTCTTTTCATTATCAATACTGCTACAAGTTTTGTTTTCATCGCTATCTTTTGCTTCCAAAATGTTGTATATGTTTTTATTTTTTGTTTGTTTGTTTGTTTGCTTGTTTGTGTTTTAGATTTTGTTCAGAGGTTATAATTGTTATCTATATCTGTCAGAAGGATAGTCCAATATAAGCAACTCTACCATTACTGAAAGCATAATTTCTCCAATATGTTTTAAACTTGTAAAAACCAAATTTTTTCTGCCATAATGCTGCATAAGAGCACTGGGACAAGTTTTTTTCTTTGAGCTAAAATTTTATTAATTAAGTATATAGAATCTTTGATTGTGACCTACTGATTTCATCTTTCTTCCAATATTCATTCAAAAATATTTATTATACCTATGCGTCAGGCACTCCTGTAAGCACTAGCAATATAATAGGTAATTAGATAAAATGTTGATCTGTAGAACTTATGTTTAAAGACCATTATATTCAATTTTTTTTTTTTTTTTTTTGAGACAGAGTCTCACTCTATTGCCTGGGCTAGCGTGCAATGGCATTAGCCTAGCTCACAGCAACCTCAAACTCCTGAGCTCAAGTGATCGTCCTGCCTCAGCCTCCCGAGTAACTGGGACTACAGGCATGCACCACCATGATAGGCTAATTTATTTTTCTATATATATATATTTTAATTGTCCAGCTAATTGTTTTTCTATTTTTAGTAGAGACGGAGTCTCGCTCTTGCTCAGGCTGGTCTCAAACTCCTGAGCTCAAACGATCCACCTGCCTTGGCCTCCCAGAGTGCCAGGATTACAGGCATGAGCCACCACACCCAGCCAATTATATTCAATTTTAACTGCAGAAAAAATAAGTTACGAAAACAAGTTAATAGAATAAAGAGTTATCAGGTGATAGGACAGTTGGAAATATTTATATTGGATGGTTACAGAAGACCTCTCTGAATAGATGATGTGTAGATAAACCATAGATCTAAATGGTTGGAAAGAATCAGCTATGAGAGCATCTAAAGAGTAGTTTCTCAATCTTAGCAATATTGACATTTTGGGACAAATAATTCTTTGTTGGAGAGGAGCAGACTATAATATCCATTGCAGGATAATTAGCAGCATCCCAGGCCTCTACCCAGTCTTTGCCAGTAGTACTCTCACCCCCAATTGTGATGATAAAAGAAGCCTGCAAATATTGCCAAATGCCCCCTGGGAGGCAAAATCAACCCCAGTTGTAAACCACTGATATAGATGAAGAATATTCCAAGAATAAATTATACCAAGAACAAAGACTTTGCATCACAAACAAGTTCAGCAAGGTCCAAGAGCAAAAAGAAGTCCAGTAAAGCTAACGGATAGTGAATGAGGAAAAACATGGTCAAGATATGCAAAAAGGCAAGGGAAAAGTCGTACAATTGCTTAGTTTAAAAAAAGAGAGAAAATAAATTATTGACTAAATGCAGATTTGTTGCGAAAACGTTATGTATTTAGGTTTGTTTCCATGAGGGCTGATGTGAATTAAAGAGTCCTTGGTGATGGAATATTTGTGGACTATTTTAGAATGCAAGATGATGTAGCCTAGAGGCAAGGCAAGGAATTACAGTGCAAAATACATAAAGCTTTCGGTGTACAGGAATTTGCATCATTTTTTGTAGTTGTCTCCTTTTCTGCCATAGAAAATCTCACATGGTTTTACTCACAGAGCCTCACATGGTGACAAATTCTCCATAGCCAATAATATGAAAGTCATTTCCTGGGTTAACAGAGTCACACATAATAACATAAAGGCAGAGTCATAAAAGTCTAATTAGGATCCAAATAATCTTTTGATAAGCATTGTATAATAACATATTTCTATTTAAAAAATTTCAACAGAGGAGCACAAAAAGAGTTAAAAAAGAAACAATAACCTATACCTTTTTAATTGGAAAATTATCTCAAATTTCATTCCTGGACAATAAATTTTCATCTTATTCCCCTTTGCCTTATGCTGATAGCAGTCTTCAAGGTCAGTATTCTTTGTTTAAAAAGAAATTCTACTTTTAGGGAAATATTGACAGATTACAAAATATTATTTTTAGATTAGCCAATTCCATTATAAATTTCACTCTTTGTTTTCACTCTATGATAATGTTTCAAGTTCAAGTAGTATAGATATCATTACATTTTCTCATCTTCTAAATGTAAAGAATTTGTTTAGAATGCTGAAATGTTATAATAGCAATTCTATGGATGTGTTCCAGCATGAATAGTAACAAGATAGTCTTCCAAATCCCTTATCTTATGTACAAAGGATGACATGGGTTTTCCATGTCTGTAGTGGTATTAAGATGTCAGTCAGTGTTAAATGCTATTTTAAATTTCTAGTATCCATTTTCTACTTTGAATTCCTTTAATACTGTGTATTTAGATTGCACCTGAACATCTTCTAATCTTATAAGCTTATGGAAGACTAGAAAAAAATATCATGCATTTATTTATAGCCTCATTATAGTATTTGTGTAAGTAGAAATATAAAACACACACAAAAAGGATGATTTGTGTTTTGGTGAAGTGATATACTTTGCATTTAATAGACACTTAAATATGCTTGAATGAATGAATGACTAGTTTCTCAGAGCTTCAAGAGTTTTAAAGATCATCCAGTTTAACCCTTTTAATTTATCAAGGAAGAAAGTTTAAGGCCAAAATATTTGATAAAAAAAGAGAAGTAGATTTCTCAAAGCTTTATTGATAAAGAGAAATGAAAGAATGGATCTGATACCCCTCTGACTGTTTTTGCTCATATTAATTATTTTTAAAATAGTTATATGCAAGTACTCACATATACTCATTTATATAGGGATTTATTCATCTATTTGTATTTTTAAAAATCACTAAATTCCCTAAGTAGTAGGCGTAGCCCTAGTCTTTATGCTTCAGGAGCTTAGAATCTGGCAGAGGGAAATATATGTAAAACCCAATTTAAGGGGAAGACATGCTATGACAGAGAAAGGAAAAGTTTTATGAGCATGCAGAAGAATACATTGGTTCTACTTGAAAAAATCAGAAGCCGCTTCTCAGAGAGGGCGAATTGTTGTTGGGTCTCAAGGTTACGTAAGGGTATGATGATAGGTTTAAAACATGAAAACATTCTAGGCAGAGGAACATAACATGTACAAGCCCCAGGGTGTGAAAGCTTAGAACAGATTTGAGGAAGATGGAGTATATGCAACCGAGTGGCAGAGTTGAGGCTAGGCATGCACATTAAGGCTAGATTGTTGAAAATCTTGTAAGGAGCCAGACTTTAGAAAAAAGTATGAACTTCAAAGAATATTTCACCAGTTAAACACAGATTAGTGTTTTGAAAGATATCAGTTGACAGAGAGAAGGATGGATTTGAGATAACAGAGAGACACAGGCAGAGAAAGGAGTTCGGAGGTTAGTGCCTGTGTCTGGATGGCAGATGGTGAGGGTCTGCAGTGGGACTAGGGCAGAGCAAGAGAGGATAGAGAGGGGCAGCTCAGCCCTGGGTAGAGGGTTGGATCAGACAAGGAGACAAGAGGGGGGAAATGAAGATAACTAAGATCTAAAGGTTCTCAGAGATGACTACTTGAATTAATTTTTTTTACAGCCATTCTTGAAAATATTATAAATTAATTGCTTTAATCTGAGTAAAAGCCCATCCTTGCAATGCTCTACAAAGCCTGGGTCACATGGGTCCTGTTGCCTAGTTGATCCATCTCCTGAACTGATCCCCCCTCATCACCAGCTCTGCTGCGGCCACGCCAGCCTCCTCTCTTTTTCTCAAAAATGCAAGGCACACTCCCCCTTGGACTTCCCTGACCCAACTACTTAAAACTGCAGCCTTTTCCTTCATTGTTTATTACTTATCTCTACTCCCTGCTCTAAGTTTCTGTTTCTGTGTGACACTTCTCACATATCACCATAATTGTATGTGTGTGTGTGTGTGTGTGTGTGTGTGTGTGTGTGTGTAATATTGTCATCATGCCCTACTAAGTTGTTAACTCTGTGAGGACCAGGGTTACTTTCTGTTTATATTCACAACTATCCCCCAGCACATAGAAGAGTGTCCAGTAGACTTTCAGTAAATATTTGTTAAATAAAAGAATGTATGTACGCATGCATGAATGAATGAATTAATATTTCCTTAAGCAGAAATGTTAATTAATGCTTCAAAAATTGTTCATCAGTGTTTCTGAATCTGACAATTCAGATAAGGAATGAAATTTGCCTTTTACCTTCTGCACTTAATTCCAGACGATGTGCTTGATAAATCTATTTTTAGTTTAGTTCAGGCTTTCACCCTCTGCTTCCTCCATAGCTTTTAGAATATGAAAAATGTTGACTAGGCTTGCATTATTCATATTAAAGGATTTTATTTTTCATCATTATGGAGTCTATCTTAAATCTTTACCCTTCACCCTTCAAAGTATTATTTAAATTATACTTTAAGTCTATATATAAACTCACTTCCATCTCTATCCCAGAAATTTTTCAGAAACTCATTCTCCTTTCTTCACTTCACTACATCTATACCTACTGTCTGGGATTTAAAATGAAGTAGATCCTTTTTTTTCTCCCACTACAGTTTTCTCTTCCATCTAGACCCCTATATCTGATCTCACAGCTAATCTTATGTTCTCAGAATCAAGGAAAGAAAAAAATGCTATTATAAAAGACGGTACACTTTATAACCTTATTTAGCTACCTTATGATATACACTATTTTAAAATTAAATTAAAATTGAAACAAGCCATATTATTACAGCATTGAAAGGAATAAAACACAATTATTCAGCTAATACTCTGTACCAGGGCCTGGAGCAAAGCATGTTTTTACAAATCATCTTACTACTTTGCACAGATCATACATATCTGTAAAAGGAAGGCTTCCTTGACCACTGTTTTACAGTTGAAGATTCTTAGACTAAGAGAGGTCCAATGACTTGCCAATGGTTGCATAGCTACTAAGTGACAAGGCAAAAATTTGAATCTAATTCTGATACTAAAATTCAAATATTTTGGTAAGGGTTAGGAGAGATGATCTGATAATAGAATTAGACTAAATTATCCCCAAGATTGCTTTGAGCACTAATATTCTATGGGTCTAAAAATCCATGCAGTGATATTTGCCTATGACTATAGTAACTTAAAACAAAGCAACCTCAAATTAATATTCATTTTAACTTGACAACTAAGATAAGCAAAGGTAGACAAAATTGTCTGAAAATCTCTAAAATGACAAATAAAGTATGACTCTTGAGATGGAAAAGTAAAAGGTCCAATTCCTAATTACTTTTCCACCACATTCCATGTTTATTCATGACAAGTGTTTGGGGTTTAAGTGACAAAATTTAGACAAATGGACAAGCCATGGTTTAACTTAATATTGTATCAAATATCAGCAGTATGCATAGCATAAACTTGGATACTCACAGTATGCCTTGTCATCAGAAAGGCATGCTATTATTACCAAATTAAAATGCATAAATATGCTAGTGCCCTGCCCTTCAGCTTCAAAGGGGAGTCACTAAGGATCAAGACACCAACATTACAGGCATGGGTAATCCCAGTTAATTCCTGTAGCCCAGTGTGCTAACCATATATGGCAATGGCATGCCTTGCGGTTCACAGCCAAGGGGCTCTGCAAAGAAAGCAGGCTCTGGGAGGCCCACAGATCACGAACATTGAGCTCCACACGAGCAAGAGAGCAAATGGCCCATTCTTCTCATTTGCCAAATGTACCTCTCATGAAGTAAGAGATAAAGTTACCTCTGGGATAATGCCCACCGCATTACCACCACTAATAGACCCGAAAATAAAGAGAACCGTAAAATATTTGATCTTGAAGAGTGGCTCAACTTACTTAATGTAGTCTCCTTGCTGCATGTGGCTATGAGAGAGTAAATGATCAACACAAAGGTGGAGTGAGGTTGAGGAAGAATCAGGACCCCACTTGTCTTTCTTTTCATCTCTTTCTGAGAGTGATGTTACAGAGCGGTTAAAAGCTCTAAATTAGGCTGTAACTCTCCTGCTTTGCAATTCTGCTTCTGTTTTATGTTAACTGTATGCATGACTCTAGGTCAATTGATTTGCATCTTACTGGTGAAGATTAAACAGGATCCCACAGGACAAATATTGCCACCAGGCCTCACACAAGATGGGTGTTTAATAAATGCTAACTATTGATATAAATTATATCATTTATTCTCAATATCAAATGTAACATGAATTATCATTAATAATAAGGGAGGAAATAGGAAGACTGGGATATTTTTAGTAGTTTACACCTTTGTTCCCTCAGAGTATCACCTTATTCTATATGTACGGTATGGAATTCCTGGGCCCCCAGTGTGACTATGGATGCTTGACCCAGCATTTCTGTCATCAACCAGCGTACTCCTCCTGCGTGCGGCCTCAGAATCTGACCTGCACAGGGGATGCTGACCTCACTCACAGCCTGCTGAAAGTCCAATTAATTTCAGTTTCAGTAATTTCAATTAAATTAAATTTTAATTGTAATTAAAGTAATTGGAAGGGCTTAGGTTTGTAAAATGCAGTGATTAGATTTATTAACAAACAGAACACATAGCTGTTGGGGCTCAGAAACTGATATCCCAAAATATGGTGTTTTGTACATGCTGAATTGGAAAAAAAAAAAAAGCCTTAGGTTCTCCTGATGTCCCCTACTCCTACTGTCTCTCCCAAAGCATAGGATAAAGATGTTGTCTGAAGTTCCCTTATTTGCCTAAAATCTGCACCTACCAAAGAAGAAAACAATGACCTCTGGTCCCTTCCATGAGTTTTCATTAACTGAACCCATATTGCAGAAAGGAAGATTAAACTCTGGATAGACTTTCGTCACAAACCATTGTCCTCTCTGTGGGCCCAACAGATTTTGCCCCAGAACACTGTATATTTTTCAAGCCCATTGAATTCCCCTAAAAATCATCTACCATCTCCCCAAAATCATCCACACTTCCCTATCTCCCTTTCCCCTAAGAAAGAGGGTATATAAAGGCCAGGTGTGGTGGCTCACTCCTGTAATCCTCGCACTTTGGGAAGCGAAGCAGGATGATTGCTTGAGGTCAGGAGTTCAAGACCAAGAAGGAGACCCCATCTCTACAAAAAATAAAAAAAAAATTACCTAGGTGTGAGTGTGCGCACCGATAGTCCCAGCTACTCAGGAGGCTGAGGCAGGAGGATCACTTGAGCCCAGGAGTTTGAGGTTGCAATGAGTTGTGATGATGCCACTGCACTCTAGCCCAGGCAGTAGAGTGAGATTCTATCTCAAAATAAATAAATTAATTAATTAAATTAAATTAAATTAAAAAGTAGAATAAATATGTATATAAACATCTATACCCCATTGCTGATAATAAATCTGTAAAGCATTTTCTCTTATTAATCTACCTTATTGTGAGTTGACTTTTCAATGAACCTTCCGAGGGCAAAGGGGAAAATCCCATAGTCCCAATGTAGCACAACCTTATTCTTAGAACAAGTCCTAGTGAGATTTGGCAAACATGACTCCTCTTTCTTCGAAAACCCTATTCCCCTCTTCTGAGTCTGCCTCTTACTGCCCTCCACTAGTCTAGGTTTCCTTTCCTTCCATGAACATTTGCAACTGTCCTGGATATATCTTATTAACTTTGTACTAGCAAAACATCAAAGGTCTGAAAAAGAACAATAGACTCACCTTCAGATGTTATAATTCATAATGGAATAATGTGTGAGCCTTCTCTGGGTCATTTGCATTCAAAAGGTATTGATAGTTTAGCAAAGGAATTATCTTTCAGTTGTAGGATTTTAAGTAAGAAAAATAGGGAAATATATTTTGAGGCACATGGTTTTTCCAGTTTTTTCCAGTTCTCCCAAAAAATATCATATCAAGATCTGCCTACAATGTTGATGGATATTAGGCAAAACCTTCTTAGAAAAAAAAAATTTAAGTTTAAAAAGAAATTACCTTCCTGTATGTTTAAACTATTTCATGATTCAGTCCCCTGAGTGAATCTAAGGCTACCAGGCATCTATCTCAAAAACAATGAAAAAATTAAAGCCAAGATTCCCATGGCAAGATGACTCATGTGTCTGTACTAACTTTAATTTAGCCCAACAATTGAGCATTTGCTCTGTGCAAGAAATACTAGGCAGCATGGAAATAGAAAAATTGATTAATTTTTGGTCAAGTGACATGTATTCAGTGGCTTCTCTCAGTCAGAATTAACCTTATTTGCCTATTTGTCCCCAAATTTCTTTGTTATTGCTCAATATTAGTACCCGCTAGCTCCCTTAATTATATTGCTAATTGTATCTATCTTCCTCATTAAATGAGATGTTCATCCATAGCAGGAACCATTTTCTAGACATTTCTGTATGCCCCAACACTTAACACAGTACCTGATCCTCAGTAAACACTCTTTGACAGCTAGGCCAACAAATCCCAACCATATAGGTATTCCCCAGAGCTGATAAACAGGTAAAAGATCTGGGGGCCGGGGTAAAAGATCCACTTCCACAATGAAGAAATTCAGTTACTGTAATGTAGAACTATAGTCAAAGTAGAAATTTATCACATACTGATTATTATGTTTCATGACAAAATTTAAGACACATTGTTAAATAATATTTTCCTAATTTGTAAATTAATATTTAAGTTCAGATAATAATGTAAAATTACATCAATCACATGAATAAATATTCTTTCCTGAAAAAAAAATATTAAATATAAAGAAAAATTCAATCATTTAAAATTAGGTTGTAGGTTTTTAATTTATTCAACTCCTATTTATTTATATTTGTTGTCCCTATGATTGCCCTTGGGGCCTTCTTCATAAATTCTTCGTCTAGGTCAATATCTAGAAGAGTTTTTCTGACATTTTCTTCTAGAATTCTTATGGTTTCCTGTCTTAGATTTAAATCTGTTATCCATCTTGAATTAATTTTTGTGACTGGTGAGAGATATGGATCCAATCTTCTACATGTGGCTATTCAATTTTCCCAACACCATTTAGTCAAGGAAACAATCAACAGAACAAATAGACCTACATAACAGGAAAAAATATTTGCATGCCGTACATCTAATAAAGGGCAAATAGCCAGAATATACAAAGAACTCAAGCAAATCAGCACGAAAAAAATCAAACAATCCATTAAAAAGTGAACAGAAGGTTTTCGAAAGAAGAGAGACTAATGGCCAATAAACATATGAAAAAATGTTCAATATCACTAATCATCAGAGAAATGCAAATCAAAACCACAATGTGATATCACCTAACCCCACTGAGAATTGCTTTTATCAAAAAGTCCAAAAACAATAGATGTGGGCATGGATGCGAAGAGAAAAGAACACTTACATACTGTTGGTGAGACTGAAAAGTAGTGCAATGCCTATGGAAAATAGTATAGAGATTCCTCAAAGAACTAAAAGTAGACCTACCATTTGATCCAGCAATATTCCTACTGGGTATTTACCCAAAGGAAAAGAAGTCATTTTATCAAAAAGACACTTGCACTTGAATGTTTATAGTGAATTACAATTGTGAATTACAATTCACAATTGCAAAAATGTGGAATCAACCCAAGTGCCCATCAATTCATGAGTGGATTAATAAAATATGATGTATGTATACCATGGAATACTACTCAGCCATAAAATAAGAATTAATAGCTTTTGCAACAATCTGGTTGGAACTGGAGACCATTCTCCAGATGTATCGCAGGAATGGAAAAACAAACACCACATGTACTCACTATTAAATTGGAACTAACCAATCAACACTCATATGCACAGATGGAAGTAAAATTTAATGGAAATCATGCAAGTGGGATGGGGGAGGAGAGGAGAGGTGAAATCATAACTAATGGGTACAATGTACACTATCTGGGTGATGGGCACACTTACAACTTTGACTCAAGCATGACAAAAGCAATCTCATAACCAAAACATTTGTGCCCCCATAATATTCTGAAATAATAATAATGAAAGAACATGAAAAAAATAAAAATAAAATAAAATTAGGTTGTAATCTTATTTTACTACTAGTAAGATTGATAGTATCTTACTAAATCTAGTCTAAGACTTCAGTCTTTTTTTAATAATGTTTTTCTTCTAAAAATCTTGGCAATTCTCTATGATTTTCACTTGGATCATGAACATTTTTGAGGACATGTGTTTCTTATGTCCAAAAGTCATTAATTAGGGAAAATGACCTTTCTATCATAGCATCTGTATCTAACAGCAAGGCAATGAATTCACATAATTTCTTTATGTTTGTAATCCTAATGCTTTCATGCCAAACATTTTTATATCCTCTTAGTCATCTCTAGTTTGTATTCTTTCTTTTCACCTCATTCTGCTCACAAACTCTCATTAAAACATAAATTAAGAATACGTTTATTTAAAAAGTCATTTCCTTATAAGGTAATAAAACCCTCTTTGAATTTACAAAAAGAAAAAAGTCTCCCTTTTTCTACCTATAAGTTAATAGAGCCTAAAATGATCAATTTCTCTTTGTCTGAGTACATAAAAGCATATCAAATTCCCTACGCAAGCATATTTATCTTATTTCTCCATTGTGCCTAATATCATATGAGATTACTGGTTATTTTTTAAATGGAATTTTCTTTTTACCCAATTGACTTGAAAGTACATCTTTTCCTGATTTTATACATTCATTTTGACATTAAAATGAAATATAATTTCTTTTGAACATACTTCAAAGAACGCTTGCATTGTAAGCAAAGTAACTGCTTCCAATCACACATGGAAATATTTGCCATCCTTATCACCTCGAATGAGTGATGCCGCTCTGCCTTGCTCAGACAAATGCAGCAATTGCTCTGGCATAACACTAGGGAAGCATTCACAGAGAGCATGATTAGGAAAGCATGTGAAAGTTTCTAGATATGTTTTTGTAAGTATTCTATTTCCCTTCAGCCTCTGACTTGAGTCATTTCATTGTCATTGCCAAAATGTTGAGATTCCTGGGGTATTTTGAGGTTTTAAAGCATCAAACAAGATAGGATGTGTAAAATCAGAACTTTCCTGGAAAATTTTTGAATCTGACTTAAGAACAGCAGCACAAATAAATGAATCAATAATGTTTTGTAGGGAAGTCTTCACAACAGCTAACAATATAACCCAGAGATGGCCACTGAGATTAGAGTTCTATCTCAGAAAAAAAAGATGCACTATGACTCTTTGAAGAATAATATAATAGAAAGCCACAATTAGTGCTTATATGCCAACCAGCTATTGCTAACTGGGTATGTTATTTTAAGAGGAAGGGGACAATTACTCCAAAACTATAAATTTGCTAATTTTTCTGGTATCCAAGCTACAGAGAAAATTCTTAGGTAGACAGCATGGTAGGCCATGCCCAGAGTGACTGCAATCATTCCCGTCAAGGCCTTGGAATAATGGTCTTGTGACTGCACAGGCCCACAGGCTAGTCCTCTACAGAGCTACAATGTGAGAATGTATGATTCATAGTCATTGTTATGTAATTTGTGGTCCAGGAAGCAAGAAAAAAGTTAGAAATTATACATGATAGCTGAATCTTTGATCCAAGAGATACACTTGCTAAACATTGGAGCTCCAGGTGATGTTATTGGAAGTAATGAAGCTTAGCAAGCTCTTTCTTGGGACAGGGATATGGCAGAACTTCTCCCTGGATAGGTAGAATACCACTGCCACCAACAAAGCATGTCTCCTGTGGGGACTGGGAGTCCTAAGAAGTCACCCTCAGTCCACATCAATGAATCTGCAAGGCTTTCCTAAGAATATATACTTTTAGCTTATCCCAATGAACAGTAATTGCTATTAGGAAATTATATATGTATACACACACACACACACACACACACACACACATTGACTTTTCCATATTGTTTAACTGGGTTGAATGTTCATATTCCCTTTGTTTGTAGCTATATATTAATGATATACAATAGAATTTTCATATAAGGTGTGCATTAAGGAAAAAAAGAGTACATATGTGAACATAAACTAGCTGACCATCTAATACCAGCTCGATTTCTTGATGGCGCTCTGTATCACAAGATTTGACTTGAACTTCATGTCAAAGCATATGTAAGCATCATAAAAATTCAATAATGTTTATTTTATTAGGAAAACCCAGAATATCCTCAGGAGACATTAGAACCAATCTGAAGTTTAGGGTTCAGAGATGAAGCAACATAGTCATTTGATGTGAGGCTGCTACTAAGAGGAATAGCACTAATGGCTTACGTCATCTTCCACCAGAAGAGACTGGGCTAGATTAGAACTGTCTCAGTTTGGGCATGTGAGATTCAGCGACCCGTTAGACTTTTTTCATTCTAATATAATAGAACTAAAAGTCAGGGAAGCTTGGTTTTAGTCTGGCTTCTGCCATGAGCTACTATTAAACATTATAAATCAATGTATTAATTTATTCAACAGTAATTTATGGAGCACCAACTGTGCAGCACTGTGTCACTGCTCAAACACTGTGCATTTCTGGAGATAGAGGCAAACAAAAGATACAGGCTCCCTGCCCTTGTGAGCCTTACCATGAAGCAGAGATGACAAATATTAAATATTATCACATACTGTGCAATGAATACTATAAACAAAAAAATACAATTAGGAATTGTAACAAGGAAACTGTTGAGTTAGGGCAGGTCTCTCTGAAAAAGTGACATTTAAATCAGTAGAACTAAATTTTGCACATTAGAATCACCTTGAGAGCTTTAAAAACTATATGAGTGATTGGTACTACACCAGATGAAAGGAACTGAATCTAAGGATGAGGTCTAGGTAATAGTATTTCTTAATATTTCTTCTAAATAATTACAATTTGTGGGCAGCATTGAGGACTACTGATTTCAGCTGATATCAGAAGGCAAGAAGAAGCTGAGTAGAGAGTAAAATTTTCAAGGTATAAAGAATAACCTCTGCCAAAGCACCAGAAAGAACCTGCCATGTTTAAGAATTAAAAGAAGGCAGTGAGAAATGGATAAGGCATGGACACTAGATCTGGGTCCCTTGGTAAGCAATTTGAAGGATTTGGAATTTTATCCTAAGTACAATGCAAACCTGTTAAACATTTGGCAGGAAACTGGCATTAAGAGTTTTTAAAAACCACAGTAGCTCCTCTCTATAAAAAGTACTGGAAGGGTCTAAAGAGGAACTGGGGAGTAAGGAGGTGAGAGAGGATGTGATGGCTTGCACTGGGCTTGTAGTCATAGAGATGGAGAGAGAATTATTTGGAGCTATTTCAGAAGTAGAGCCGATGTTTTGCTGTATTAAATAAAGGAGAGTGAGTGAGAAGTGTGACAGAAGATTCCCAGGTTTATGGTTTGAACAGCTGAGCAAAAGGATGCACGTTTGCTGAGATATTTAACACTGGGGGAGAAGATGATAGGGATTGGTTTGTACTTGTAAATTTGAGGTACCTATGAAACACTGAAGTGGAGGTGTCAAGTAGACAACTGGATATATGAGTCTTAGGAAAATGTCTACAGATACCAATTTAGAAGTCAGAAGAATATAGACAGTTATTTGAAGTCATGTATGGTATAAAAGCCTAGAGAGAGCGTAAAATAACAAGACCAAGGTAGTTCCAGTCTCAGTTTTATTATTGTTAAATGAAAGGATTAAGGCCGGGTGAGGTGTCTCACGCCTGTAATCCTAGCAGTCTGGGAGGCTGAGACAGGAGGATCACTTGAGATCAGGAGTTCGAGACCAGCCTGAGCAAGAGTGACACCCTGTCTCTACTAAAACAACTAGCCAAGTGTGGTGGTGGACACCTGTGAGTCCCAGCTACTCAGGAGGCTGAGGTGAGAGAATGGTTCGAGCCCAAGAGTTTGGGGTTGCTGTGAGCTAGGCTGACACCATGGCACTCTAACCCATCTAACCCAGGTGACAAAACAAGACTCCATCTCAAAAAAAAAAAAAAAGAAAGAAAGAAAGAATTAAATATGACCAGTGGTTCTCAAACTTCAGTGTGCCTCAGAACAATCCACAGAGTTTGTTAAAACATTTATCGTTGGGCCCTGTCTTCTAAAGTTTCTGATTTTGTGGGTCTGGGATGACGTCTGTGCATTTACATTTCTAACAAGTTTGCCAGATGATGCTAATGCTGGTAGGGGCCATACTTGAGCACTAGATGATCTAAGATTTCCCTTCCTTCTCAAATATTCTGTGGTAACAGTACTGTGACATCTTCAAAAATTCACAAGACATCTTATCTAAATGCCAGATAGAGATTTTATTATTGCAAGATGAAAGGATTTTAAAACAAAAAGATACAAGTATGATCATAGGAAAGGGTAAAAACTGTTTTATGCCTTCATAATTTGTTTTTTAAATGTTGGAAAAATAGAACAGTTGACAATTATTTATTGAGCATCTTCTTCATGCAAAGCATTTTATGGCAAAAGACATCTGTAACTCTCTCAAAGTAAGGTGTATACATTCCTGTTGGTGTTGTAGCTGTTTTTGAATAACCTGATGAAATTTAGAGATTTCAATTCTTTATGAATCATTCTTTCATACATAGTAAAAGGAGCCTTGATGTATAACAATAAGGAACACGAGAAATCCAGACCACAATGTAGGCACTTTGCATCTTGTGCATGCGTGTGCACAGACACACACACACACACACACACACACACAGGATCAGTTAAGACTGTGAGAATATTATTTAACTGCCCTCATGACTTCATCTCATGCAGGCTTGACATTAAAAAGATAAATAGCTCATTATTTAAAGGAAGGGTCAAAGTACATAACTTTTATTAGTTATTAGGAGCTAAAATTTTTGGGAAAAAATCCCTTGCTAATCTTCTCCACTGCCACATCATCAATGTTGGATTTTTTATAGAATTGTCAAGGTATATAAGTTGTTCAACTTCAACTTACCTCTTCTGTGGATAATTCATGGACAAGGAAAGCTGATGCTTCAAAAAGGAGACAGCTAAACAAGCTTTCCAACCCCACTCAAGAGAACTATACCCACTCTTCCAATTTCTAACGCAGCATAGGGATGTTATTTATGGAGATGTAACTACAAACTCCTCCTCCAAAACCCTAATTTTCTAACAGGTTGTGTTTGTGGTCAAGAGTAGTACACACAAAGTAGCTGAATGAGATGAGGAGCTCATTCTGTTAAAAATGAAATAAATCAAGGCCTTTTAGAAACTTGAAAAAGTAAATATCAACTCCTCCACTTTGGGTAAGGCATTTGCTGTGATTTTTTAAATGTCACCATATAAAAGTTTCAGGCTACTGAGAGACAAAAAAGAAAGAATTTTTTTCTATTCCATTTTCCCCTATGCGAAACATACAAATGGCATTTGCATTGCTTCCAGCCCTCCACTGAAGATGGCCTTACTTCAAATAGCTAAAGTCCAGGATCCCTACGTTGGTAAAACCTCCTGGGCAAAATGCCGTACTCCACAGACCAGCTCCTGTGCATGAAGTGCAAGTGTTTCAAAGAGTTTTCTTATCTCCCAGTGACAGAGGCCATGAAATCTTAGGTAATACCCAGCCACAACTCTTACCTCAATTGAGCTGGGTTCAATGTAACATCCGAACACGCTTCCTAACCTCAGTTAAAGGGTTAGCTTTCCTCTAATCTGTAGTAGAAATACTAAGCTGTAAGTAAGCAGATTTCTAGACAATGAAGGTCTTCTCATGAGAGTTATGCAAACATTACAAGTCCTCTTTCTTCCCTTGATAAATAACAAGGGAAAGGGCGTAAACTCTTGTTGTAACTTAATGTTTCATAATCCATTTGTTGCCCGTGAAAAAGAAAAAAAAAGTATTACTTTTTTATGGGTCTTCAGTATATTAATTTTAATTATGGAATCTTCAGTCCTATAAAGGGGAATTTCACTGAGGTCTCCTATTACACAAGATTCAGTGGTTGACAAAGGTATTGAAACATAATTAACAGAATTTTCTGAACAAAAATAATGGAGTGCAGCCTGGGTATAAGAACTTGGATATATGTGATATGTAAATGGAAGTAAACAATATTTTTAGAAACTACCATGAGGTGGATGTGTTAGCTTGAGTCCTCCGAGAAACAGATGTTAAGACGGTATTAGATATGCAAGAGATTTACTGGGAGTATAGATGTAAGAATTCCCATTTCCCTTTCTGTACCTAATCTATTCTAACCCCACTACTAATTCTTTTATAGTAATATTCTCTCCAATAATTACATTTCAGATGGAAAGAGGATTGTTTTAGCTGCATTAATGATAATACAACCAGTTTTCACTAAGATTTTTATCAAGTTTCTTGTACCACTATGCTATATATTTTACATGTACTATAACATTTAATTCTCACAATAAACCTATATGGCATTATTATCCTCATTTAACAGATGAAAAAAATTGATTTAAAGAATTTACCCAAAGGTTACAGCTAATAAATGTTAGGGCTGAGATTTTAGTCTAAATAGTCTGTTACTATAGCCCATTGTCTTAAACTGAATTTTCTCCTTAAACAAATGAAAAAATCAGTAAATCTATAAACAAGCAGTTTAGGCATCTACTGCATTCTGTGTGCTGTGGAGGACACTAAAGGACAAGGATCCCTGGATTCTGTGACCTCACAATGTAAGGGTGCAACCAGGAAGACAAAGCTTTTACAAACGAGCAGTATAAGAGGCTATATATAATTAAGTACTAAATCATATGGCTCATTCTGGAACTACAGTGGGAAAACGAAAAATTATTAAGCAAGTACTGAAGTGAGGCAGAGTAGAATTCCTAAAAAGATGGGATCAAAACTACGCTTTGGATCATGCATGGAGTTTAAAATGGCAGAGAATAAATGGGAAGGCCTTACAGCCCAGGAAAATAACAGGAAACAAAAGTTAGGGGCATAAATAAGGGACATATTTCCAAGATTTTAAGGGATTGTAGTCACAAAACAGGCAGCATATCTATCCAGTAACAGCAGGAGGTTTGTTTTTGAAAATCGGGCGCTTCATAAATGTTTGCTGAATTAGTAAATCATTGAATAAGTAGATGAGTAAATGATAACCATATTTCCAAAATTATAAAAGGACAGATTGATAAGATTAAATTTTGTCTGTAAATTTAATTTCTGCTCTCTTTTTTTTTCTTTCTTCAAGTTTAATGATAAAATGTAGTTAAAAAAGTTAGAACAGAAAATGAAATCTCTGGAGTACAACTACTTTGACTGGGTTCACTTCAAAACACAACCCTAAAAATCACACATTTAGAACTCTAAAAGAAAATGCTACTTTAATTATCAATTTCCCTGATTTCAAACACTCTGTGACTTTAATGACAGAAAAGTCATTAATACTATCCCTTATTGAAGCTGAATCGTAAAAAGAGAAATTCTCTCAAGGGATGGGCAACATCAGGGAAGTATGCAAAGCATCATAAGGGAACAAAATGAATTACATGTTTTTAATGAGAAAAAGAAACCTGAATACCTACGTATTTTCTTTTAAATAAATGGAGAAACATTTTCCTTATATATGTGGGCAGTTAATGGTAACTTGATAGGTCAATTTAAAATTTCTAATGTGAAGCATTGTTCCAGACTTGAAGGAATTGGGGTCAGAGAATACAGAGTCTCTTTCTTTATCAAGCAATAGATCATGCAATGACAGCCCGTGTGGGCAAGCAGCATCTTCAGAATCTCAAGGCTGTATAGGAAGGTCAACATGGAGCACAGCATTCTTTGTTTCCTATCTCTAATCAAGCTTAGAATGTTTTGCACGTAACAATGTGAGGGAAAAAAATTAAAGATGACCTTTGCCATGCGGGAAAAACTCTTGGCTTTGTTGAAAACATCACTACTATTCACTTTACACTATTCATTTGGCCAGACCCCTACAAATGAAACAGGAAGCAAAAATTGAAAAAGGTGAAAAGAAAATGCAAACCTGGGACATCGACTCTGGTATTGCATTATCAATAAGGATTCTCATGACAACATGAAATAGGAATTCCTAATTAAAATGTTAAAAAAATTAAAGCAATTCAGTGGCTACATAAATTATATCTTCTTAATCAGAGTAGCACCAAAGGCTATTTGGATTGATAGTAAGACTGATTTAGGTTGATATCTCCCAAAGTGTGTTAAATGAAACATTAGTTCCATGGGATGTTCATGGCTGTGACAGGAAGAAATGGTCCTATGATTAAAGGCTAGGTGAAACAAAATGTCTTTACAAACGGCCATCTCTGACTCCCTCATACGATGATGTGCATTACTAATATCAAGGGGAAATAGTATGTGGCATTTTCCTAATTTGCCTGTCTATAGAACCTATTTTTAATGGAGCATAAGATAAACTTCTAGGTATTTTGCTTTAGCCATTTTTTTTTTTTAGAAGGAGGAGAGGAAAAACATGAAACCACTAAAGATGAGGCAACTCATTTTAAATCCACCCAAACAATTTGGGGTTTTTTTAAAAAATTTAAACTGAACTTAAAAAATTTTCCAATACTAAAGTACATTTGAGTTTGGCAAGAAGATGATTTTTTTTAAGGTACTATATTTTTCTCTCTTTCCCTTTCAGTTTCCTAAAAACATTCTGCAAGTAGAAAAATATTTTTCTAAAAGTAGAATTTTGGGTGAAAGTTAAAACATTAGATACCTTAAAGTGACATATTTTTAAATTAAATTCTTCACAAGAAAAATGCATAAAATATAAAAAATGTACCAAAGAACATGAATAAATCAGAACTTGAAAAAAACCTGGATATTATGCCATGTTTAAACTTACACTAGCATCCCAGATAAAAGCAATAATTTAAAATTTAAAAAAAATTTAAAACTATATTCCATTAACTTTTAAGGAGAAGAAATTAAAACTGTACTTGATTACAATCTGGTCACAGATATTTACTATCCTTTGAAAACACTGTTGGGACTCAGAAAACAATACCTCAAAATGAATTCCTCGGAAGCAAAAGTTTTTCTCTGACCTCCTCCTGCCCTCCTGTCTCTCAGTTCCATTCTTCCCCAAGGTAGCCAGAGAAACGAGACTTTCTCTTCCCCGAGGTGGATCATACAAACCAGAACCTCTTTTACCCAAAGCCATTTGTGAAACCTAAAATTATTCTGTGTAAATCTGACCTACCTTGTTTGCCTGTAGGTCATAAGACCTCCATTCCAGATAGGGCCCTGCCCCACTCCCAGAAGGAGGAATGCATGCTCAGAGGCCAAGAAGAATGTAGACAAACAGGCCTTGCTGGGTTTCCTAACTCGGTCTGTTAGCATTAGATCATACTCTTTTTGTTCAATCATATTTACACACAGTTGTCCATACTCTGTTAAACCTAAACATAAAAATTGACAACTCCCCCTGTATCTTTGTATCCTGAAGGCTCTCATGTATACATATTAAATAAATTCTTTGTTTTTTCTTCTATTAATAAATCTGCTTCATGTCATGTCAGTGATTTTTCAGTGAACTGTTACAGGTCCAAGAGCCTTCGTCCCTAAGATGATAACCTCAAAGTCTGAAGTAGCATATATTTTTTATAAAATAAGATAAAAATGTATACTGTATATACACTGTAGGGACCAAGGCCCTTTGCCCCCTTACAGGTTCACTGAAAAATCACTGACATGAGGCAAACTGATTAATAAAAGGCATAGAAATTTATTTAATGTGTATATCCCACAGGTACCTTCAGAATGAAGACTCAGCCTCCCAATGAAGTACAGAAGCTTATAAAAAATGGGGGCTTGGATTGCAGCAAAACAGGTTCCAGTGACAAGACAGGTTATGGGAGGGAGAACGGAAGAGACTGGGCTAGCAAAGGTGGTTGTTACGTAGTCAGCTGTCCTCAACCTTTTTGGCACCAGGGACCGTTTTCATGGAAGATAATTTTTCCACAGACTGGGGAGGGGGAGTATGGTTTGGAGATGATTCAAGTGCATTACATTTATTGTGCACTTTATTTCTATTATTATTACATTGTAATATATATAAGGAAATAATTATACAACTCACCACAGGTTGGGGGCCCCTGATGTAGACAAAACCTCACAGGTAGTAGCTCTCAGAGAGAATAGATGGTAAATGTTCCTTTTCAGACTTTTAAAGGTGTCTGACTCTCAGTTAATCTTTCCTAGGTGGGACAAGCGAAGGCCTGGCCGTATCAGTGCAGATTCTTACATGTGCAAATCTTCTCTCCCACCCCCCAAAACACTGCTTTGCAGCATTATTTCTGTCTTCTCGACTTGTGACAGCCATCTAAAAATATACCAAAGAAATATATTTTGGAGTAAAGTATTATAATATCTTTCAGTACAAACTATTTTGAAAAAAAATGCATTGTTTATACCTTTACGATTTTTAATTATATCAGAAAAATTTCATGAAGGTTTATCTTTTTAATACAATATTGAATATTTTACAATAATATTCAAACATAGAGAATCAATTGCCATTTAAAAAATGATAATTTCCCAAAAATGACTTCAAAGATCATTTGAGGGAACTGACTTACTTGGAAATAGCTGAGAGAAAGATTTTATAGGGAAGCGGATGATGGAAAAGGAAGATATTGTGTGAACAGAGTAAGAGATTCATAGAAGTAAGATGTATTTGTGAACAGAGTAAGAGATTCATAGAAGTAAGATGTATCTGTGAGGCATGGAAGAGAGTAACTACGGTCTTAAGTGTTCTGTGCCTTGCAAGTAGCCAGGATAAAACACTAAGGTACCCTCCGATTTGAGACGTGAAACTATTGACAAGTGTTCCTTAGGTTAACTTCAATCGAATTCAGAATACAGTATGTCCCTGATTTCTTTTTCCAGATTTTCATTAGCATTCAACAAGTATTTATTTTGCAAAGCACAATCCTTAAAAAAAGAGAAGAAAAGAAAGCATGAAAAATGCTATGGAATAAAACCATTTCTTATTTTCTTACATAAATAGCCAAGAGGAAAAAAAAATAGCTCAATAAATTTCCAAATGTTTGGATCTAAAGACTTTTACAACAGAAGGAAGATGAAAACATATTCTAAATATTCACATGAAAATCTCACATTAAATGCCCAAACCTCACCCTGATTCTCCCCACCCCCCTTTACAGTTATATATTAAATTAGATGATATGTTTTTTTTTTACTTTTTTTCCAAATAAATTAAATATACTGACATTATATTTAGCTAACATCGCACTCATGCATTAGGACACTGATTAATTTAGGATGCCCTTAGCTTTAAGGAACAAAAATCCTGTCTCAAACTAATTTAACTATGTGAACATTTATTATCTCTCATAACAAGAATTCTAGAGGTGGGAGATTTATCATTGAAGTAACAGATCAGTGATAACCTGGGAGCCCAGGTCTTCTCTTCTCAGCTCAGCCATCCTCAGCATAGGCACCATCCATACTGCGGTGCGGCCACCACAGTTTCAGGGAACAATATCCAGAGATATTATTTCCTCTTATGAAATTTTCTTAGCTATAAGCAAAACTCTTTCCAGACACTTCTTAAAAAACTATTCTTATATTTCACTGGCTAATATTGGTTCATGAGCCCATTCCTCAAAGATTCATTCCCTAGTGAAGAAAATAAAAATATTTTAACTCAAAATATATTCATTTGACATATTTTGCTGACTGTCAGAAAGCCAGCAAACAGAAGTGGCCCTCCAAAGAAAGTTGTGTTCTGTGGGGGAAATCTGCATCCATAGAGAAAATCTACATGTAGCCAGGCCTTCCCTTGTCCAGATCTAGGAAAGAGTAACTGAAAGTCTGACACCTTAAAGAGCTGTCTGCCATCTGTTCTCTCTGAGGGATACCTGTGAGGTTTCACCTGTATAATAAAACCATCTTTGCTAGCCAAGCCTCCTCTGCTCTCCCTCCCATAACCTCTCTTACTACAACCTGATTTACCACCATAACCTGTTTTTTTGGCCATGCCGTGAGCTCCCATTCTTTTTGGAACTTCAATGTGGTATATAAGCTTCTTCAATCCACTGGGGGTTAGGAAATCACTCTGTGATTCTCCCCCTGTACACACACATCAGTGAATTATGTGTCTTTTCTCCAATTAATCTGCCTTTGGTGAGTTGATTTTTCAGAGAATCTTTTTTTTTTGAGACAGAGTCTCACTCTGTTGCCCAGGCTAGAGTGCCGTGGCGTCATCCCAGCTCACAGCAACCTCGAACTCCTGGGCTCAAGCGATCCTTCTGCCTCAGTCCCCTTCCCGAGTAGCTGGGACTGCAGGCATGAACCACTGTGCCCAACTAATTTTTTCTATATATTTTTAGTTGTCCTGCTAATTTCTTTCTATTTTTAGTAGAGATGGGGTCTCACTCCTGCTCAGGCTGGTCTCAAACTCCTTACCTCGAGCACGCCTCCCACCTCAGCCTCCCAGGGTGTTAGGATTACAGGCGTGAGTCACCGCGCCCAGCCTCAGAGAATCTTTTGAGGGCACAGGGGACGTTTTCCTTTTGCCCATACACACTAGCATAACCCTTAATCTAAGGAATCCACTACATAAAATGGATGTGTAACCAGCTTTTTCATGGGCTGGTTTAGAAAGAGGTAAATATCTGTAAAAAATTTTTTAAAGGATTCTCTTAGGAAAAAGGAAAATAAAAATGAAAGCTAGATAGAAACCAATGGTGCCCTCCACATATATACTTGCTGTCTATATTTTAAAGACAAAAGATACAGAATATTTCTGGAGCTTACATAGTAATACTAAAGAAAGATTAACTTAAATTGAATATATGAATAAACAGCCCATATTTGCATAATTTTCCTCCTCTGAGAAACCTGATAAACTCCTAAGAGCTCAGTTTCTGGGAACCTCATTTCTTAAACATTTACTTGGACATCCTGGTTTTTTCTTACAAGTAGCCTGTCTACACAGATCATTGCAATAACTCACTTAAGAATAATGGCAACACTCTCAGGCAGTTAATCTCATCAGCTTCCCGAAGAAAGAGAAATTGTGACATAGTGATGTTGGTGGCTCCTGGAGGTCTGCCATGGCACTGTGTCCCCTGCATACTCATAAGAATCCTCACCAGTTGTGATCACCCAGTGTCTCATGTTTGTCTTGACTACTGGTTGTTTACTGTTATTAAAAATCCCTATTAAAGTGGTCACAGATAATTAATGTTTCAGTGAGTGAACTGGGTGTTAGGGAGTGAGATTTAAAAGATAACCTCCTCCACAATAGTCACTTTAAAAAGACAGAGATAAATTATCTTTCATTTTCACACGGCATGAGTCTAGAGTGTCCACTAAGATTTGATGAGATCAGAAGTGACACCAAATGGTAATGACATACTATTATTAAAACATGAAGAGAATATCGTTCAATCTGTCCAAGAGGCCAGGAGATAGTACTCACAGGTCTCTGCCTGCTTCAGCCTTTTGTTTCACCCTAGCCTCAACGCTGGTGGGAAGGTGTCTCTAAACTCAATAACTCACAGAAATTCTTCTGTGAAAGCCAGAAAAAGTGGTATTTTTGTCTGGTAGTTTCCCCATTCTGAGAAATACAAGGATCAACGTGACATAGGGCCTGCCAGCTAGAGCACAGGGCATTGCAACAGGACTAAGTAGGGACAAAAGAGTAGATGTCAGGAAAGAAATCAAATGGAGAGGGGACTTCTCATAGCTGCGAGGAGTTTGCACAGCACTGGGAAATAAATATGTAAGATAAAGAGCAAAGACAGGATTGTACCTTGCTTTGTATCCCTGGTCAATCATAAATAAGAGTAGATTCTTTCCAACGATGGATCGTCTGTGAGCCTCTGCAGGGCAAGACAAGGATGCACATGTCATAGAGAGATTTCTCTCAGATTTCAAGTTCCAGCTACTCCCTGAGTTCAATTCTGGCTCCAGGCTCAGGGATACCACTGACAGCTGGCTTCCCTTCACACCTCGGAAAACAGTTCACCCTTCTGCAACCTCCTTGGTCTATATAGAGAATAATGTTTACTATATTATCTAAGTGGCAAAAAAGCAAACCAAAGCTAGGTATCCCCATAGGCAACCCTACAGCTCACCTTGGTTCCAGAACATTGACCATACGACAGCTTTAGAACTAAGCAAACCACAACCTTGTTATCTTCATCTTTTCTATGATTCAGGAAAATAGAAGTTTCCAGACTCTCTGGTAATAATGACTAACAGAAGATACTTGAAGGTACCCCCACAGGGCCATGTCATAGGGGAGGACAGTGGTCAGTGGGTCTAACTACAGTAGATCTTTCCATTTAAAACAATATTTTAACTCACATTTATACTAGATCAGAGTTAAACTCTGTTACCTAAGAAACACTGGCCGACATGCCTTTTGTTCATTCTGTTACCAAATATTTACTGAGAGGACACTCTGTGCCAGGAATTGTTCTAGGTGTTGGAGATACATTGTTAAACTAAACTGACCTTCACTGCAAGCAAATGAAACAAAATAAATCATAAAGGTTTTGCATGCATATATTTTTCTAACTCCTTCAGAACCTGTTTTTAGCAAGAAAACCATGTTTAATAATAAAAATCATCTCTACAGTAAAAGTGCAATCAAGTACTATAAATGACAATACCATTATTAGGCAGTTTTGCTAGGGTGTAAACAAAATCCACAGTTAAAGGCCAGTGGGTGAACCCTGACTATCTCTGTAGCCAGACTCATGCATTCCCATTTTCCTGATGGAATGTTCTTGTATGAGATCATTTCAGCTACCACACGCTGGGCCAGAATTGAAAATACTGTACCTTTCCACCTCAGGCCATGCCCCTGCAGCCTGTTACCTGTTTCTTCTGATCATCCCTCAATTTCTTCATCTTTGTCCATAATTGTTCTGAGCAAATATTAATGTACTTACACAAAACGCCATGAGTTATGGATACCAACTTCAAGATCTTAGGATAGGTCAGGTTATTTTCAGTTAAATATCACTTGAGTCAAGTTTAGTTCCTCTCAGAGTTCCAATTTTGAAAGACAAACTAATCCATGCTAAAGAATACCTTTCTAGACATGCTCCACAGCCAATCCAAGCAACTGATGCCTCAAAGTTCTAAGCATTTGCCATTTGTTCCCAGAGCCACCGCCTAAAGACTCTTGGCCCTCATGTTTTTTAAAGACCTGAGACAGTCTTCCATGCTGTCTTCGCACCTAATCACGCTATCCCAGGTAGCTAGTATCTACCATCAAGTCCATATGCACCTCTCCGTTGCATCTCATTGCAAATTTGAGGATGTTTTCTGCCAAAATAAGCTCATTCTTGTTTTTAACTTATAGATCAGTGATTCCCATATTCCAGTGAGGATCAGAATCACTGTGAGGGCTTTATGAAATGCAGATTGATTGCTGGACCTCACCCTGAGTGTCTGATTTGGTGGGTCTAGGGTGGGGCCTGAGTATTTGCATTTCTAACAAATTTCTAGATAATGCTGTTGCTGCTGGTCCAGGGACTGCGTTTTGAAAACCACTGCTCTAGTTCAGTGATTCTCAATCCTGCTACGTATTAGATTACCCCGAAGAGATTTTAACTATAGAGATGTCTGATTTCTTCAGAGATTCTGATTTGAATGTCAGGCTGGTATAAGGCCCAAGAATCGTATTTTAAAAAAACATAACAAAACAAAATAAACTTCCCAGACGCTTTCACACTATGAGAATAGCTCAAATCAAAAGTTCTGACATGCATACACAAAGAGTGCAATGCACACCATACAAGGGATGGACACACTTGAAACTCGGACTTGGGGAGGGGGACAAGGGCAACATATGTAACCTAAACATCTGTACCCCCATAATATGCTGAAATAAAAAAAAAAAATTCTGACAATACCAAATGCCGGCCAGGATGCAGAGAAAGTGGATCTCTCGTACTTTGCCAATGGGATTGTAAAATGGTTCAGCCACTCCGGAAAACAGTTTGATAGTTTCTCAGAAAACTAAACATACACTTCCCATGTGACTCAGCAACTATATGCCTAAGCATGTCTCCAAAGAAATGAACACTGTTTTCACACAAAAACCTGCACATAATAGTTCATAGCAGTTTTATTTGTAATAGCCAAAAACTGGAAACAATCAAAATGTCCCTCAATAAGCGAATAGTTAAACCGTGGTACATTTATACCAAGGAATACTACTCAGCAGTGAAAAGAATGAACTATCCCATTGCTCCTCTGCCCCACCCCTCAGTTTACATCCTCACCATTGAGCCATCTGCTCCCTGCACAGGTTGTCTTCCTCCATTTTCTCAGGTGTGAATATATTAGAGCTATTTGAAACAAAGGAAGGAGTCATTTCTGCTTGCATCTAATTAAAAATTCTTTCTAATTAACAATTTTTCTGGAAAGACTGAAAAATATTCTTATAACTCTGGGCTGCCAATAAAAATTTCTTTGAATGAATATTTTCTATGTTTATGATTTCAAAATGCATTTTTAAGTCCCATAGTATTTTGTTATCAACTTCTTTTTTTCTATAATTATGTTTCCTTTTGGCAGTTTGAACTATTCTAATGACGTGTTTTAATTACAAAAAGTGTTTGCATTTTACTTTTCCTGGATTAAAGCATTTTTTTTTAGAAAAAGCACAAAATGAAGTTATCTTGATCTCCTTAATTTGATTATATTCTACCTATCAAAATATTTATATAAATCTTATTAAAATATGAATAAGTGTTTTTATGGTGCTTGATTTTACAGAGTTCCCTAGAGCTCTTTGAAATATCTTCCTTCGTACATTTTCTAGATGTACAGTGCTTGCCCCTGACACTGCCTCCACCTTAATACTTAAGACTCTTTCAGTAAGTACAGTTCAGAGATATGTTTTTGGTTGAAGTCTAAGCATCATAGTAGTCTAACTCTTTTATTTTAACCCTTTAAGAAACAGATGTATCCCAAAAGGTGCCACAGAATAACCAATGGAGTTCCAAATTCTCGTTCAACATTCACATCCATTCTGCCAGCTTGGTGGATAGCTTATCCTCAGTGTTCCTACTTGCAAACTGAAAACGTTGGACCATGTAAGTCCCTAAAGACTGTCTGATGGATTCCAGAGTGTTTTCTGAATTTAAGATACCTCTTAACTCTGTATAGAAACTCTCCCACTATTGAAATCCATTTCTTAGCAGCACTGATGTTGAACAGGCTTAGGTTTAGGAAGTGAGATCAGATAAGGGAAACCTGGGCTTTGGACACCAAATTCAAAGCCTGATTCCTACCTATTGACTCTAAAGTGCACAGAAATTTTTTTTAAATATTAGATTTCAGTTCTAAATTCAAATTTTCTCAAATCAGGTCCATAAGTTTATCCTTGGATAGAATTTTACTACTGTAAACAGTCAGGGGACCAATCTCGAGTTAGTTTTGCGCTGGGAGACAGTCATTTGACAAAACTCTGATTAAACTTCAGCGAATCTTACAAATACTCCAGGTAAGCAAACTTAAGGGACGATTTCATCACGAGCACTACAGCGACTGGCGTAAGACCTTTATTTGGTGATGACTGGAAACTAACTGTGAGAATTCTAGAAGGAGGGAGAGCCAAGAGCCTGCAACTAACAGATGGTTAATTTAGATTGCAATCCAGAGCATATTTTTCATTTAAATGTGAAATACTTAAACAATTGTTAAAAGTGAGTTAAAACTTTGAACATTTTTAACATGAAGAAAAACAAATCAGATTATTAATAATCCCTAAATTATGGGGGTTATTATTTATGCAGAGCTGCAATTTGACCATGTCTTTCCAATTGTTGATATAATTTATTAATTATTAATTAATAATTACTAGCAAGCATTTGGTGAGTGTCTACATTGTCTATTGCTCCATGTTAGAGTGAGTGTAATCAAGAAGATGTTATCTTTGGTTGTATAGCCAGAAGAGGATTGCTGAGTTATATGGTAGTTCTATTTTGAATTTCTGCAGGAACCTCAAAATGGTTTTCCACGATGACTGCACCAATTTACATTCCCACCAACAGTGCACGGGGGTTTCATTTTCTCCACATCCTTGCCAACACTGTCATCTCCTGTCTCTTTGATGATTGCCATTCTAACAGGTTTAAGATGATATCTCATTGTGGTTCCAATTTGCATTTCTCTGGTGATTAGTAATGATGAGTGCCTTTTCCTATATCTGTTGAACATTTTTATGTCTTCCTTGGAGAAATGTTTATTCATGTTCTTTGCCTATTTCTTAATCAGGTTATTTGTTTTTCTGCTAATGAGTTTTGTGAATTTTTCATATATTTTGAATATTAACCCCTTATCAGATCCATAGTTGACAAATTTTTCTCCCAATCCATAGGCTTCCTTTTAATTTTATTGATTGTTTCCTTTACTGTGCAGAAGCTTTTTAGTTTGATGTAGTCCCATTTATTTATTTTTACTTTTGTAGCCTAAGCTTTTGGTGCGATATCCAAAATATTATTGCCAATGAGATTGGCAATGTCAAGGAATTTTTCTGTGTTTTCTTCTAAGAGATAAAACTCTTAGAAGTTTTGGGTCTGACATTTAGGTCTTTTATCCATTTTGAGTTGACTTTTGTGAATGGTGTAAGATAAGGGTTCAAATTCATTCTTTTGCATGTAAACATCCAGTTTTCCCAGCACCGTTTATTCTTTCCCCACGTGTCTTCTCTGTGTCCTTGTCAAAAATTAGATGATCATATATGTTTGAGTTTATTTCTGAGCTCCCCATTTACTTCAACTGGTCTACATGTCTGTTTTTATGCCAGTACCATGTTGTTTCGATTACTATAGCTTTGTAATATAATTTTAAATCAGAAAATGTGATGCCTTCAATTTTGTCTTTCTTTTTAGGAATTGCTTTGGTCATTTGGGGTCTTTTGTGGTTCCATATGAATTTTAGATTTTTTTTTCTATTTCCATAAAGAAAGCCATTGGAATTTTGATAGGAATTACATCAATTGAATCTGTATATTTCTTTTAGTAGTATGGACATTTTAACAATATTAATTCTTCCAACCCATAAATATAGGATATGTTATTTATTTGTGTCTTCTTCAATTTATCTAAGCAATGTTTTATAGTTTTCAGTGTATAAGTTTTTGATTTCCTTGGATAAGTTTACTCCTAAGTATTTTATTGTTTGATGCTATTGTAAACAGGATTGTTTTCTTGATTTCTTTTTCAGAAAGGTCATTTCCTGGATTCAACAGAATGTACAGAAATGTAACAGAAATGTACAGAAATAACAATTCTTCTTCAGAGTATATATCCGAAACAAATGAAATCACTACCTTGTAAAGATATCTACACTCCCATGTTTATTTTAGCATTATTCACAGAAGATATGGAAATAACCAAAGTGTTCAGCAATGGACAAATGAATAAAGAAACTGTGGCATATATATGATAGTATATTATGCAGTCTTAAAAAAGAAGTAGATCCTGCCATTTTCCACAACATGGATATAAGTGGATAACATTATACTATATAAAATAAGCCAGACATAGAAAGAAAAATATTACATGATCTCACTTATATCTGGAATCTGAAAAAAAAGTCAAATACACAGAGGTAGAGAATAAAATAGAAAATAAAACAATAGTTGCAAGGGGAAGGGCAGGGAAAGGAAATGAGGAGATGTAGGTCAAAGGATACAAAGTAGCAGACATGTAGGATGAACAAGCCTAGAGAGCTAACAAGCAACATGAGGACTATATTTAATAATATTCTATTGTATTTGGGATTTTTGTTGAAAGAGTAGATATTTACTGCTCTTGTCACAAAAAAAAAAAACAGGTAACTTTGTGAGATAATGGATGTGTTAATTTACTTGGCTATAGTAACCATTTCACTACCTATATGTAAATCAAACACCATGTTATACACCTTAAATATATAAAAAAAAATTTCTAAAAACTAAAGGAAAAAAGAAGACATTATCCATTCACTCAATCAATCATTTTTTTCTACAAATATTTACAAATGTCTATAATATCAAAAACTCTTAGGTATTATTTACTTAAGATAAAAAGGATCTTAAGCAAATAGTAATAATAGCTAACCATTAAAGAGTATACTAACATAATTATAGCACTATCAAAAACTTATATAAATTAGTTCATTAACCTTTCCAGCAACCCCATGAGATTGGTAATATTATCATCGCCATATTACAGATGAGAAACTTGAGACATAGACTGTTAGGTGCCTTGTCCAGGGTCAGGGTCCCAGATCTACTATTTGGCATAAACTCTGAATTCAGGTACCAGGCTCTTAATGGAAGTATTAGGCTGAAACATGGAATTACCATTTTTTGGTCAAAATGGTTGAATATCATCAGTTGTATATGATTCGACTATATAGGTTTCCATTAACAACTCAGTTCTTAACAACGGGGCTATAAGAATTTAGAGGTGGTAGAAGTAACCAAAAGTGCTTGGTGTTGTCAAAGTAGGCTTCGTAGAGAAGGTGGAAATTGATCTTAGCTTTCGAGGACAGGATTTGAATAAAAGAAAAACCAAGAAGTGCTGTCCAGATGAGAGGATGACATACACCAAGCCAGAGAGGTAAGAATGCATCCATGTCTTTGTAAGTATTGACATTCATTCAGAGGAATTCTTCCTGGCCTCCAAATTCTGCATGAGCCTTGATCAGCACATCAATCCTTCCCTCAATGTTTGACATAACAAAAACTTGGCCATTAGCTCAAAGGCTCTTTTTTAAACATCCTGATTCTTGCAACTTCCAAGTCACATATTTTTGTGATATAAGAATCCCCTAGAATCTATCTCATTAGACTTTTGCCTACAGTATGGCTTTCTTCATATTAGCATTTTTGTCTTTCAATTTAAGAATTGTTTATAAACCATAAAAATACATAAGACATTATTTTAAAGAAACATTTGTAATATTTTGTCTAGATATAACCACTTCTAAATAGAACCACTTTGGATTTTTAAAAAAGAATATACCATAATTTTTGAGGTAATTCCAAGAAAAGAAATTAAATATATAGCTAACGTCATTTAATGCTTGTGAGAGATATTCTTTAAAGCAGATTTACAGGTATTACCTCATTTAATCCTTACAATAAACCATGAAGTAATACCTATTATTATAATGAATAAAGCAAGGCACGGAGATCAAGTAATTTATTCAAAATCTTGCAGCTATGTAGTGTTATAATCAAGATGAAAAGAAAGGAAACACTTACTGTATATGCAACACTGTGTCATCTGGTTTCATAGATTGTCTTGTTTAATTTTACTTAAGTTTTGGTAACCTTGACCAAAACCATATAAGGCATTATTATATCTTTTTTCCAGATCATACAACTGAGGCATGGAGAATTTATGCAATTTGTCTTGTTTACTTTGCCCATAATTTGGGGGACAATATTTAAAGCCTATGTTTGAAATGTTATTTTTCCTCCCAAGTTAATTATATTGATCAATCTCACTACGTCTTTGTAAGTCTTTTCTTTTTCTCAATCTTCCTACTGGTGTTCCTTATCCCCAACTAGCACTTTGGACCCAGAGTAATCTCTGTAAAGGCCAAATATAAGAACCGGTTCATCCATGGCCAACTAGCTGTTCTTCAAAGTTGTCTTAATACTTCTCTTCTCTGGTCTTTTATCCGGGTTCCAGGAAACACATTCATTTTTTCTTATTCCCTGTAAGGAGATGTCCATTTTAAGTCATATATTGAGAAATTAGGCCCCCATTTGATTTCTTCACACCAGTATGTGCCTTGCTGGCACAAAATTTCCTCCAAATATGTTTTTGATATCAGTTTTTGTTGGCGCTAGTTAACATTCAGCTGTTTTTTATCATTAGAGGCACAAAGAAAGGTTTTTGAAATTCCTTAAGAGTCTTGTGTTGATTACGCTATGAAGGAGACACACTGTACATTCTGTTTACCCTCTTCTGGTAAGGGTGGAGGGAGGAAAATCGCCACCATTGAAGAAATTTGGTCTCAGAAAGAAGCATAATAATAGGCTCAGACACCAGAGTGGGGAAAAAGAGTCAAAGGCTTAATTACTTGATACAGAATACAAGCAGAACCAGAAGCAGGGTACCAGTTGCTTACATTGCCAGCTGTTTTAAAATAAGTGTATTAACAGGAAATATGAAGAATTAGAAAGCCCCCAGATCAGGAAATGACAGCCATTGAAAACATAATTTATTACTCACAGTTCCCAAGAGGAAAGGGCACAGCATGCCACAGGAGGCCACAGTGGGTAGCACCAGTGTTTGTTAGGGGGCAGAGGGAGAGGAAGGAACTGTGGGCAAGAGCTTTTATTGTGCTTTCCATGGGAAAGAAGGAGTGAGGCCTGGTAAGCAGGCTTAGGATTGGCTAGTTTGAATAATTTCAGTGGGCTCTGGGTTATAGGAGCTGCCTCCAGGTGTCTGGTACCTGGCCCTAGAGTGATAAGGGCAGGCAGATAGTGGCCCAGAGTGTGAGAACCCAATAAAGGAGGTGGTTTAATGTGGACTCTGGATTGATTTGGTTTGTGTTTGAAAAGTAAACTCACAGGCAGGTTGTTTACTACCTCTAAGAATTGGCTAACCCTAAGAGGAGTAGTCCCTTCAAGGGCCCAGATGTCAAAGCACCAGAATACAGAGAATAAAGGACACAGTTTAAGATACCAACTGCATGATCACTGAGCTGTGGAATACTAATTTTTTTAAACTTCAATGTTTTAAAATTGTTTTTATTTAAATTTTTGATCTTTATGAATTGTAATTATACATTTATTATTTTGATATTTGTTTAATATTTTAGAAGGAAAAATAATCTCATGAATAAAGAAGCACTTAAGAATTACTAGGTAGATTCAGATATTACTTTAAAAATACTTGAAAATCCTAGTATAAGTAATAATTATTAATTTAATAAATTCATCAAATACAGCACCATTACAACACTTGAACCAAATTTTATGGTCCATTTTCAAGCATATATGAAACTGTTGGTTATTGTTTTGTATAATAATTGCCATGAATAGTAAGCTTTGGTGTAAGTGCTAAGGGTTGATTTGCATTAACTGAGATTTTCTGAAATTAGTGTGTGGGCAATGAAAGAAAAAATGGTCTGGACCCTGGAGAGTAGACTATCAGAGAGAATCTGTCCTCACCCTACTCCAAACTGACCCTTGACCCCAGCCCTC